>JAHREE010000158.1:723885-756070 GCA_033628505.1 Tringa tobata
CGCGGCCCCTCCACCGCGCCGGCGGGCTCGCGGAAACCGCACAGCAAACAATTCGCCCGCGGCAAAGGTGGCAGACACGGCAACTGAAGCCCGCGTGATACTTCCGGCTGAGCTGCGCCTGCGATTGGCCAGTCGCGCGTGTCGTGACTCCCTTTTCCCAACCCCATTGGGGAAGACCCGGAACGGGTTTTGTAGCTCGCCCAATCCGCTCTGAGGAGGCCGCTTTCCCATGGGCCAGCGCGCCGTGAGGAGCCGACCAATAGAAAGCGGCGCTGATTTGGCGCCCAGTTCGAGTCGGGGCGGCCGCTGGCTCCGCTGTTTCTCCGCCGCTCGCGCTGCCGCCATGTTCGTCTCTGACTGCCGCCGGGAGTTCTATGAGGCGANGGCTTTTCTGGCCGGTTGGCCCCTGCCCGTTCCCCGGGGGCGGACGCGGCCCCTCCACCGCGTCGGCGGGCTCGCGGAAACCGCACGGCAAACAATTCGCCCGCGGCAAAGGTGGCAGACACGGCAACTGAAGCCCGCGTGATACTTCCGGCTGAGCTGCGCCTGCGATTGGCCAGTCGCGCGTGTCGTGACTCCCTTTTCCCAACCCCATTGGCGAAGACCCGGAACGGGTTTTGTAGCTCGCCTAATCCACTCTGAGGAGGCCGCTTTCCCATGGGCCAGCGCGCCGTAAGGAGCCGACCAATAGAAAGCGGCGCTGATTTGGCGCCCAGTTCGAGTCGGGGCGGCCGCTGGCTCCGCTGTTTCTCCGCCGCTCGCGCTGCCGCCATGTTCGTCTCTGACTGCCGCCGGGAGTTCTATGAGGCGATTGTCAGCCAGGTACGGGGGTCCCCGGTCCCTGCGGAGCCTGCTCCCCTCAGATCGCTCCCCCGGGGCTGAGCGGCCCTCGCTGCCTTACGGAGGCGGACGTGCCGGCGCCGCCCCTGGCTCTAGCGGCTGAGGCGCTCCGGTACCGCTCGGGTGCTGGGGCAGTGGGGCCCGGGTGTCTTTTTGTTTATTTTATATCTTTTTAATCATCGCGCTGTTGTTTGCTCAAACACTAAACTCTGTATTCTTTCTTCTCTGGGGTTTCTCTCCCAGCCGTTCTTACCGAGAGAGAAGCTGGGCGGCTGCTTTCCTGCTTTACTGCCCCTTTCCTTAGCTCCGGTCGGAGTAGAAGCCTACACTGAAGTGGCAAAGCTTTTGTTTAATAGTCTTTTAGCGTTTCTACCGGTAAAATTATATTGCGGATTGTGCACATGAAAGCATTTCCCTTAACTCTAACTGAGAGCAAAATGTTAAAAGAAAAGAAAAAAAAATAACAGAAACAAAACAAACAAACAAAACTCTCAGAAACCAACCAGATAAATCGTTTTGCCTAAATCAAGGTTTTTTCAGGAGTTGCCTTGCTTCTGTTTCTGCTACAGATTTTCTTCAGTTGAAACTGTTCCAGATCCCATCCTGGGAGCTGAGGCTTTTCTGGGCAGGATGAAATAGCCGTAGGGCTGAGCAGCTTTGAGCCTTCAAAAGCCTGTGCTGTTCGTAGGCATCTGAATAATTATGTTTCCTCAAAGCACCTGTCTTAGTTTGGATATGTGGAGTTGTTTATTGTTCAAATTTACAGGGATGCAAAATAGTTAATTTTGGTTGCAGTGTCCATTCAGAAGCAATCTTAGGTTACAATTATAATGATCTCTACCTAAATTTCTTACTTTCCTGCTTCACAGTGATCTACGCATATCACAGCCCATTAGATTTGGCACCTATGTGAATGTATTAATGCTGTTACTCTGTTCTTTTTGCAGCGTGTTCTTCTTCTTGTTGCCTCAGATGTTGATGCATTATGTGCTTGTAAAATACTCCAAGTAAGTCTTTGTTTGTTATCACTGTAGGTTAATTGTAAAAGAAAAAACGTCCTTGGATCCTTTTAATAGGTTTGAACCAGGGAAACAGTGAAGGTTTAATCTGCTTTTGTAATTTATTTCTTTCACGAGTTACGACACTGAAAACCATTAAGTCATACTCCCAAAGTTCATGCAGCTTTGGGATGTCTTCCAGATAAAGATTTGTTATAGCATTGCAGGAGAGGATGTTTCCCCAGCCTTTGCTAACAGCTGTTTCCTTTATTGCAGGCTTTGTTTCAATGTGATCACGTACAATATACACTCGTCCCGGTATCTGGATGGCAAGAACTTGAAACTGCTTTTCTTGAGCACAAAGATCAGGTGAAAAAACACCTGGAATTTCTTTAAGTTGCCGTTCATCTTATATAGACATGCACTTCCCTTTCCCCGGCTTAAAGTGTCAGCTCTTAAACTAATTATTGTTATTGCCTTCCTCAAAACAGTGGTTAAATTTTAACATACCCATTACAAGCTTTGTAAGCTTTTTACAGCATCTCAAACTAATGTGCTATAATTTTAATAGACTTGAATTGAGTCTGCACATATTTTGAGATATAAAAGGTGGTGGTATTGGATGTCCAACACACCCGAATTTACTGCTTTGTCTTAAAAATCTTTTTCCTCCTCAGAGACATCAAATATCAGAAAGTACATACAAGTTTTGGCAATGATGAGTGCTTTGGAGGTTTTGTAAAGTTTTCAGTCTTCCAGGTTTCCTGCCAGTTGAAGTAAAATACATTCATTTTTATTTTATTTGCAGTTCAAATATTTTGTTCTTATCAATTGTGGTGCCAACGTTGACCTTCTGGAGATCTTGCAGCCGGAGGAAGACACGGTTTTTTTCGTGTGTGACAGCCACAGACCTATCAATGTAGTGAATGTTTACAATGACACACAGGTAAACACTTTTCTTTCATCATACCAATCTTTGTGCAGTGTGGTGGGTGGCGTAGTGCTTTTCCGTGTTCTGCAAAGCTGCTTACACTGTTTGCCAGTAGGGCAGGAGGCAGCATTAATGGATATTTGCTGTAGTAATGCACAGGATCAGAAAAAAAATCTGGTTTTAGTAATAAAATATACCGCATTAGCAGTGTGATAGTTGTCAGCAGTCAGCACCTGTTAATTCTACGGCTGTAAATCAAACTGCTACAAATCAGAGGACAGACATCCTCCAGAATATAGTGTCTATATCTCTCAGCATCTAGCAGCACTTAGAATGTGAGCATTAAGCACAAAGTATTTCATAATTTCAACAAGCAGAGTCTTTGTATTAAAAAGCAGTATTTTTGTTATGCTGGGAATCAATCACAGCCAAAATTTTTAGTTTCTCTTCCGAAGTATCTGAAGCATTCTCATTTGTCATTTGAAATGCTTTTTAATCACTAAATAAGATACTTTATTTAAAATATTTATTTCCCCTTGCTAGATTAAGCTGTTAGTTAAACAGGATGATGATCTTGATGTTCCTGCGTACGATGATATCTTCAGAGATGAAGAGGATGAAGAAGAGGACTCGGAGAATGAAAGCGATGGGTCAGAACCCTCAGAGAAGCGCAGACGTTTTGAAGAGGTGAGTTTCTGTTGCTCCGCTGTGGAAGAAAGGAAAATAAAACACTTATTACGTATACTTTACATCATAGTAATGGCTCTTGAGTTTAGAATTCACAAAATCAACCTAAGATTTAAAAATAATTGACTATGATCAGTAGAGTTTCACGTACACAAAATGTTTATTTATCTGAACTACACAGAAATATTTTCTCCTTAAAAGAAAGATGTTTTAAACTTGATTTTGCATAATGCTGTCTGTATAACCAGGGAACTGAAGAGATCTAGCTCTGGTTGTGTGCTCAGGTATTTCAGTCTAACAGAACAACTTATTTAGGTACAAATGTTTTGGGTTTTTTTTGATAATTGTTTGAGAAGATAGAAGCTTACAAATAACTTTGCAATACGTTTTGCCTGTCCTTGCAGCAGTAAACTGACAAAAGTATATTATGGTAGACATAAAAAGTTAAATTTGCTATATATTATTTGTAGAATAGTTTCTATTCATACCATACAAGGAAGCAAAGGCATGAGGCTAGCAATATTAAGAGAAATTAAATGTAAAGATATTCTCAGCTTTAATATAGATTTTATATTATTTTTCTATTAACATTGTACACTTTTTCCTAATAATCTACAAAGGGTGCTAACTCAGCAAAAGCAGATATGAGAAATTCAAAGGAAATTCTATAAATTGTATACATAAAAGCTGTTCTCCAATCTGTTAAACATTTCACAAAGATCTCTTTTATCTCTTTGCATTTTCAAACTGATGATGCTGTTTATGGAGTTTAAATATAGAGTGAGTCAGTCCCTCTTTTTCTGAGCTTCGTCAATTATCTCAACTTTATTTTTCATCAGTGTAGTTTTTATCTTATAAAATAGTAGGATGCAGTGCTATCTGTGCGGAAAACACTGGCCCTATTATTTGTGAAGACGAGCTGAATAAATGCTAGCACAGAAAGATGCCCTGACTTTATAAAAGTGTGTTCCTTGGAAAAAAATATCTGATAATAATTTCTCATTAGATGTTGTTAATAGGAATAATTCTTCTTTTTAATGAACAGTTTAATTAAGTCTTTTCAATGAAGGCTTATTCATTAAAGTATTTGGATAGCTGCTAATCTACTAGAGTATTTTTTCTAGCTTTTTAACATCCAGATTAATTTACAGGATGTAATAGAAAGAACAATGAAAAGGCGACAAAGGCGAGAGTGGGAGGCACGCAGGTGTGTTAAACTGTTTTTCATGTTGCTTGTATCTTTTTCTTATTTTTTTATTAAAATCTTGCTGAGACTACAAAAGCTTGATACTATGCTGCTTGAGTTGCGATGCTTTAGTTTTATCTTTATTCAGAAAATGGAGAGAGATATTTACTTTATAAAAACAAAATGTTTAAATGGAGGATAGCTGTAAACAGTAGTTTATAAATTTGAGTAGCAATAGGTGCATTGCTTCACTTTAAGTTCTGTTCTTGTCTGTCTTAGGGTGAAATTGTTTTTCTGTTTTCTTCCTTTACAATTCCACTATTGGCCATAGGAACGAGCAGGAACAAATTAGATAAGAAAATGGGGTTTGAGCAATAATGATTTGATAAGTTTTCCCTTTCACTTTAGGAGTACACTTCAGGGCGTTTTCCACGCTGCTACTAAAATCTAATTGCCTTGCAGAAAAAAAAATTCTAGCCCAAGCTTATTTTTTTTTTTAATTACTAAAATGAAATTTAAATATTATTTCATAATTCCTGGCTGATATTTTTAATTGGATCCAACGACCAGTTCACCAGTTAGTCAAATGTGGGATTTTTTTTTTCCTTTTTAGACGAGAAATTCTTTTTGATTATGAGCAGTATGAATACCATGGGACCTCAGTAAGTACAAACTCATTTGCCATAAAAACACAAGGTGTTTGTGGTAATTGGAAAATATCCAATGTTATAATTATCTGATACAATATTGTAATTATGTAATAATACTATACATAATAATATTGTTATACCTTGTTATTCTTGTATCTTACTGTTATATGTAAGATGCAACCTATATGTAGGAGCAGTTCCATGTCTCTGGCTGTGTACATACAGTTTTGCCGTTGATGAACCAGGCACATCATAGAAAGAAGACTGGCAGGGGCAGGAGCTGAGTCACAGTGGATAATGTAATGTTGACAGTGGGGGAAATGACAGACCAGATCTCTTAACATTTCTGTTTGATATCTTTAATGCTGGTATATAAAAAAAAAATTGATAGTGTGGTTCTTTTAGATCTTGACAAAAGTATTCCTCTGTACGCAATATACTCTCGCAAAAAAGACTTTAGGGAGCTTGTTTGCCTTTCAGAGTGCCAGGCTATTTCACACACAACACTTAGGACATCAAACTCTTCCTTCTGTCATTTGGCCACCTGTGATTATTTTTCTATTTTGTCAAGTGCTGCTTTATATATAATGTAAGACTGCAGAGCTGTATAAAATATTTTCCTTATACTTAGTGTCTTAATATGCCGTCAGATTGTCAGACTCAAATGTGATTTCTAGAACTTTAGTAACATGCTAGTACTTGGCGAATTTAACCGTGTTGTGTTTAATGAAGTGAGAGTTTTGTGTTCATTTATCCCATCTTTTTGCTTTTCCCTCATGCAGTCAGCGATGGTGATGTTTGATCTGGCCTGGATCATGTCTAAAGACTTGAATGACATGTTGTGGTATGTTCCCATTGTCATTTTTCAATGAGTCTAGAAGCTTAGCCCCATAGTAAAGATGGGCAAGATTTCCTAAAACTATTTGATTTCACTATAAAGTTCCAGTTGATTTTGTAAGTGGATTGATGTCTTGAATTGGAGGACACATCTATGTAAAGTCATTACAAAAAACCAATAGATTTTACATGGAAAAAGGGAGGATGATACTGTATGTGCATGCTAACAAGGGAATAACGATGTATAGCTTTGTTATTAACTTCTAGGTACACTTGGTGAAAGTTTCTGATTTGTTTTGTTGCAGTATATTATATTTAACCCTCTAGGTATGTATACTAGAATATTTTTTTGTTTTTAACTTTTTATTTTCCTTTTTTTTCCTCCCCAATTTTAGGTGGGCTATTGTTGGCCTCACAGATCAATGGGTGCAAGATAAAATCACTCAGTAAGAAATTTTTTTTTTAAATTTATCTTTATATTTAATATTTTTTCTATCTTTAAAAATTTATTTTTAAGAGTAATAGCAATTAATCTAGATCAGGAAATATATGGGAATTAATATAATACAAGATAATTAACAAACAGTGACATTAAATATTTTAATGACTGAATGTGATCTGATGATTCCAAAAATGGGAATAAATATCAGAAAAATGTATTTTCCTTTTCAACTATTTAGAATTTTTAGGCTAACTTTATTTTTCACAAAATTATAAAACAGTCACTTCTGATCTGGGAAGAAATGGTGTTTAATAGTAGTTTACGTAAATATGACCTTGATACAGTTTAATTAAAGGAAAAAAAAATTGTATGCTCTGTATTCTCCAGCTTCATTTCCAGTTGTAATTAATAAGTTTCAGATTTTCTCCTTTTTTTTTTCTTGTTTCTTATTTCCTACTAGGTGTCCTCAGAATTCTAATAGCATATGTGTATTCTATTGTTACCAATACACTGATGTTTTGAAGGAGATAAATGTAATAAATAACTGATTTCATTGGTGAATCTGTCTCTCAGTACCAGTTCTCCATTTTCACTAGAATGGCCTGGGTGTATGGCTGAATGTTGAAAGAACATCATTTAACAAGTTGGTTTGGGCTCTTTTGAAGCTTTCGTGCTGCTGCCCGGCCATTGTATAACCTTTAGGAAGCATTTTTGTGTTCTTGTAATCAAGTACAAAAATGCACAGGAAGAAAATGAAGTAACAAATTCATTTTTCTTTAAGAATGAAGTACGTGACTGATATTGGAATCCTACAGCGTCACGTGTCTCGCCACAATCACCGCAACGAGGATGAGGAAAATTCTCTGTCCATCGACTGCACGCGAATAGCGTTTGAATACGAGTATCCTTGCGTGAGATCCAGGGAGAATGAGCTCTGCCCACTTGGTGCACCCCACTGAGATTTTATCTAGAGGAAAAAAACCAAACCAGCACCATCTCTGCTGCTGAGAATGGAATTCTAAGAAATGGAAATGTGAATGTTTTGTTGAACATGAGTCCCTCCTTCAATAGCTCCTGTAACTTCAGTTCAGCTTAACCTTTCAGAGTTAGTTACGAGTCATTGTTGCTCGTCTTGTGTTACAGGCACCTGCAGTGTCCAGCTGTGTCTGTGTAGTACAGAGATACCAAATATAGGGGCAACTGAAGACTTACCTAATAGTTGCGGAGCTTTGTTACTATTTGTAACTTCAGATGATAGATATGTTTATAGTTATTTGCCCTAATTCCTGTTCAGTCTGCGCCTGGCACTTTACCAGCACTGGTCTCTGTATGAGAGTCTCTGTAACACCTCGTATACCTCTGCCAGCCTCAAGCTTTGGTCCGTACAAGGGCAGAAGAGGCTCCGGGAGTTTTTGGCTGACATGGGGTGAGTTATAAAAATCCTCGATTAAAGGATCATTTTTTCAATGAATTATGGGAAAATATTGAGAATATAGCTTGCAAGTACTCAGTGTCTTAGTTTGTAAATATAGTTGTGGGGCTCTGAGTAGGTTGCAGAGTCTCTGAGTTGCATTATGCAACTTGTGTCTTGGTGTGTGAGGAGCCCTTCAGCTGTTTGCCTTTGGGGACCAGTGGGTTGGTACGTAACCCACGCTTTTGCATCCACTCTTCAATGACTAAAGAAAAAAGAACACAAACAAGCTTAGTCAGCCTTAACTTGCTACATTATTTAATATTAAGAAAGTCTTATGAGAGGAAGGATAAATATTTGTTTCTTCTGGCATACCTATCAATGTATTTTTTTTCCTTCTGTTTTTAGTTTGCCTTTGAAGCAAGTGAAACAGAAGTTTAATTCCATGGACATGTCTCTGAAAGAAAATCTTCGGGAAATGATTGAAGAATCTGCAAACAAGTTTGGGTAAATTATTTTAAATAAAATGCTTTATCTGAAAATACTTTTCAATCAAGTTCAAATATTTTTGTATGAAGAAGATGTAACATCTTGTTTTAAAAAAATGTGCTTTTTAGAATGTTGGAGTATGCTTTGTCTTCGTGTTCTTAACATTAGCATACTGAGGAGGTGGCTCATCAGTGTTCATAACAATGCTGATAATGTCAGTAATCCCTACTGGTTTTATTTCACTTTGCAGAATGAAGGATTTAAGAGTTCAGACCTTCAGCATTCACTTTGGCTTTAAGAACAAGTTCTCAGCAAGTGATATAGTTTATGCAACAGCTTCTCTCATGGAGAATATAGAGAAAGAGGGGCCTGAAACAACTAATTTCATTAAAGCTTTGGACAGTCTCTCCAGGTACTGAAAATATGTCTCTCCACTCTTACAATTTTATTTAGGGAAAGTACGTTACGTATCTAAAAGATGCACTGGTCCTTCATAAGCCATTGAAGAAAAATCAAAATATCCCTGTGGATAGTGTTTAAAGAGACCTCACTTTTGTGTGAAAAGCTTTATTTTTATATGAAGCTGTAAATTTTTTTTTTTTTCCTGTTGCAGGGGTAACCTGGACAAACTGCACCAAGGACTGGACCTGGCCAAGAAGCAGTTACGTGCCATTCAGCAGACAGTAGCCAGCTGTATTTGCACCAACCTTGTCATTTCTCAGGGGCCTTTTCTCTATTGTTCTCTCATGGAGGTCAGAATTCTAGTTTTTTACTGTCTCATAGTTGAATAGCAGCATTTTCCTAAGTGCTTGACTCAATTAGAATGACTGGGTCAGACAGAACCTGTTTATCTGTGCTGTGCTGTCCTCTGGTGAGGTGATATTGGTATCAGCGCCGAGATCCCCAAAGGGAGGATCACCCCTCAAAGTGGGGGGGCTTCACTTCAGAGTCAAGTGTGTGAGATCAAATTCCCATGTTGTAGCAGTTCTTGTTAGTGTTCATTGAGACCCACAAAACTTTTAGCTTTGTCAGCAGATACTAAAATTAAATAAATGGAAGAATCATCTCAGATTGCAATAGAAATAATTCTTCTTTTCCTAGGGCACACCGGATGTGAAACTGTTCTCCAAACCGGTCTCTCTCTGCCTGCTTAGTAAATACCTGCTCAAATCCTTTGTTTGCTCTGTAAGTAAATCAAAAGCTTTTGATGAACTTCTGGCCTGTATAGTATTTATTGTACTCCTGGACACTTGCGCTTTTTATAAAAAATATGATATGAAAATCTTAATGTTTTTCTGCTAATTGGTTGGATAATTTTAGCATATCTGTAAACACTGCTCTAGGAAAGGTACCTGCCTGGGAGACTTGGTAGCATTAGAAAGTGTTTTCAGTACTAAGATACTTATAATCTAAAAATCTTTGTGCAATTTTTTAAGTTCTCAGGTAGCATATCATTAAATATTTACTTTGAAAAGTTAACCCAACACAAAAAAAAAGCAGCAATACTGCAGGATGGATAGTTATTATCTAAAGAGTTCTGTGTCTGTTTAGATAAGATGCCCTGATCTTTCAACTAATATGACTGAAATCAAATTGCGTTTATCTTTTGAGCTGTTAGTTAAACAATTCAAATAAAAATGAGGTTTTAAGAGGAGAACTGTCCTCGTAGCAAGCACTTCCTAATTTGTAAATGAAATATGTGGTGGTCCATCCTTGCTGGCTGGCTTCGGTCTGTCCTCTGTTTGGAAGTTGAATACCTCCTGCTACTAGGAGCGGGACAGCACTTTTGAAACACACTGCAAAACATTTACCTTAAAAGCAGAATACTTTAAACGAACTTCTGATTCATTTACTTAAGTGTCTAAAAATGTTAAAGTCTTTGTAATCATTTTGGGATTTAATTAAATTACAAAATTTGTTAAAGTTACAGCTTACTGCTGTAAAACAATATGACAGGGGACAATAATTTCCAGTGAAGACTATGGACTGTGTTTCTCAATATTGTATCTGTTGTTTCTCAATGTAAAATGAATATTGCAAAAAATTAAGCCCAGTCCAAGTTTGTAGATACTCATACCTGCAGTTCTGTTGTTTTTAAAGCTTTACTGTAAATCATATCTTGTCTATGTCATTTCTGGGTTAAAATGGAATGGAAGCTCAGAGAAGAATTAACATTTCTGTTGGTCCTTGAAGTGATTACATAAAGAAACCATCTTCTGTTGACCTGCATTATAGCTGCCTCCTCAGATGAATATTCGTAATACAGAGAGCTGAAACTAAATTGTTTCCTGAGTTGTGTCTAACACAAAGACTTTCTGACTTCCAGACCAAAAATAAGCGTTGTAAATTGCTGCCGCTGGTCATGGCTGCACCCATGGACATTGAGCAGGGAACTGTGATCATGGTGGGGATTCCTCCGGAGACAGAAAGCTCTGACAAAAAGAAGTAAGCATGTTGTTTAAAAGTTCTTACTAAAGGTTATCTATGACTTTTCCTGCCTCTGAAGCAAATACCTCTTTCCTGTACCTATTTGACACTGAATTGTATCCTTCTTAAAACCACACTTTTTGTATAAGGTATGCATGCTACATTGAGAGAGGATGCAGATGTTCCCCGGCTTCCTTGCAAGTTTTTTCCTTCCTTCTTAACTATTTCTGTATCTTAAAAGAGGGAGATAGTTCACTACATGACCCATGACTTCATTTCTCAAAGCCTGCAAGGTTAAGATTACTGCACTTGAATAGGGGAGGTGTGTGTTGAATACATGGCACGTGGAAAATATCTGGAAGATAACTCTCAGCAAGGAAAGAGTTCCATACTTCTGCCATAGTAAATATATCCTTTTCTGCAATGCTCATTTGTATTTCTGGTCATCTTGTAGCTTTTTTGGAAGAGCATTTGAGAAAGCTGCAGACAGCACCAATTCCAGGACTCTACACAACCACTTTGACATGTCGAGTGAGTAATGCTCTGTCACTTTGTTCAGCGAATGTCCTTCAGGGGTCAGTGTTTACGCAGCCTCCCTAAAGTCTAATAGCTATAGCCCATGCATGTATTTGTGTATGAATTAGATGCAAACACAAAGGGTGTGTTTGTGATACACTGTTCCTGTGTCTAACATAAACACAAACTCCATCATTTGTCAGTCTCTCTCTAAGTGCTATCTTGCTGCAAGGAGATTTGCCTGTTTCTGTATGTGCTTACAAAAGAAGTTTTTAATCTGCACTTATGCATGCATGTTGAGCGTACAAAGGAACATTCCTGGATTTTAAAAAGCAGCAGCAATATCATATAGTGAGCACCTAGAGTCTGCTGAAATATTAGAGAAAAATAAGCAATGTGCTTGGCATTTTGTCTAAATGAATAGTTTCCCTTTTTCCTTCTTGACGTTGATTGAGAATGTAAATAAGTATGATTGGAATTAATTTTCAAGTGTGACATCTAGTATATCTTTCAGTTATTTGCGTCTTGTAATAAAATATTTCATATTTTAGTAATTGAATTGAAAACAGAAGACCGGAGCAAATTTCTGGATGCACTCATTTCTCTCCTGTCCTAATGGTAAGACAGCATAAGGAGGATTAATTTAAAAATTAGTTACAAATCAAGTTAGTAACCAAAGACATATATTATCTGTAGAATGTTCTAAGAAATGCAGCAAATTCTAGTGAGAATATAAATTGAAAATAAGAGGTTTCTTACAAAGACAATTGTTTTTCTTTCTGGGAGGTGGCAGACAATATACAAGCAGAATATTTTTTTTCCTTAAGCAATTTATTTAAGTTTCGTCATCCATAACCTTCTCTTCCGTTGTTCTTAACTTGTGGCTTTTTTAACTTCAGCATGAAAAGGAGCAGCTGTTTGTGTAGTGAAAGAAAAGGAGCTATTAGATAATGTAGTTAATACTCTGTTACTGACTTTTAATTATGATGTCTTTTTTGAGCTCAGGGTGGAATCTCATCCATAGCAATGCCATTCTTGGCTTTGATGTTAAAGTAGAATTTGCATTTTCCTTTCACAGTGTTGTAGCCTATGTTAGGTGTATCTTATCTGGAGCAAAGATGGGGGTATAAGACTTATTTTGTAGTTGTGACTATTCACCTCACACTAGTTCAAAGTCTGTTTTAAAGCTACTTGAGGGAAAGATAGATTTTACTGTAGATCAGGTACAACTGCCAAATTGTTTCAATTTCTTCAAATATTCAGTGCTTTTTGATGATTACCTATTTTTATTGGTTTGTGTCTTCATTTATGCTGCAACGATGAGGGGGGATGGCTTGCTTTCTCCCAGAGAAGACACAAACTCCAGATTGTTTTGTAAAGTCTGTTCAGACAATCTGTAAGACTTTGAAAATATGTGAAGCCTCATGGCTTTTTCATGCCTGAAGATTTAGTTTTTAGTATTAACATGAGAAGTAATCTCTCAAGACGATCCTTATGGTATATATAGGAAAGCAAAGGAGTAAGATGAAGATCAGCAGTGGATGTTGCCAGTCCTGGCAAAATGACACGATGACTTACCATTTTTCAATGGCTATCAAAGCCACAATTTCATTTTTTTTCTGTTCCCTCAGAAGTTTGGAACACTGGGGCCAATAGCTGCAGTTGTTGTTGAACAGCATGATCATGGATGGCTTCCAAGATCCCCTGTGGGTTTGTTTCTCTCCTTACACTCTGACTGACTATTGCCATTTGCCTTCTGCCCTTCTTACACAGCGATGCCTTTGGGCTCCTGGTGCTGGAAGCTGAGGACCAGATGCTTTGGAATTATTTCGGATGTTCCAAAGTTCATGGTGCTGCAGTTGTGATGTATCGTCTTGCTTTGTCTTAACTGTACTGGTACTGGCCTGGACTGTTGGTTTTATGCCTCTGGGGAGGCTGAGAGGATTTTAACCTTAGCACACAGATACTGAACACTGCTTTGTAAGGATCCCGTCCCTGTAATGGCAAAAGGTGCCAACTAGGAATATCTGCAAACTGAATTCCTGTTTCTCAAACATGCTTTGATGAGTAGACATGCTCCTGTGATGTTTAGTTGTTGGCTAACAGCAAAAAAAAAGGTTTTGAAGAAGTTCCATATTTATATTACTATTCAAGTATTCTTTTATAGTTGTCTTGAATGCTTTTTATTTATTTTTTTAATAAGAAACTTTTTTTAAACTCCTTAGAATGTTGAAACATTTTTTATTTTTTTTTTTTAGTACCTTCATGTTGAGGACTTGTACTTTAATTGAAATAACTGTTTTGTGAGACAAGTTTTAAGATTTTAGGGCTTTTAAAATCCAAGTACTGAATAACTGCCAAACACTGAATGAAAAATCTGGGGAATTCTGGAGTCAATAAAGCATTTACAGTTGTGTGTTGTTATACCGTATTGTCACTTATAGCTTGGCTTTGGGAATAATTTTCCTGGAAAGAGTCTAAAATACTATGATAATTGTGTGTAGGTTGTAGCTTTATAAATATTGACAGAGTAGCTGGGTCCTGTCCACAGCAGAAATCTCATTTCACTTCAGTAATGAATTGTTATGGCTTGTTTGACTGTTCCTGCCATGCCTTGGTGGGTGTGTATATGTGTATCTTTGCAATTCTTCGTGATGCTGGCTTGAATTCCCTGTGACTTTGGTGTTTTCATGTATTATAATGAATATGTAAAGGTTATGTATCATTACATCATACTTTGTACAGATTTTTAATGCAGTTTAATTTAATATTAAATGTGATTTAAATGTAGCCGACAGAAAGCTAATTAAACTATATATTTTTATTTGAACAAAAGTTTTTTTTTTTTAAAGTTGTCATCTTACCTGAGCAGTAAAATCCCTGTGCCAAGCTGCAATGGCCAAAAAGTTACACTTCCTAAGATAAAACGTAATGTCACCTTTTAGTTGTGCATGTTTCCTAGGTAGTACTGGTGATAAATAGTGTCCTCCCTTGCCAGCATAGTTCGGGTTTCACCTGTACACATTATACAGTAGTTTTATTACATTTCTGAAGTAGATTATTCTGCTTTAAGTCTCTGGAAATGGAAATACACAAGTTTCTGTTGTTTCTTGAATACTGATACCAGTGCCAAACCATGGTGACAATGTGAAAGCCAGGAGTCTGTGTGACACTTGAACGCACTTCTGAATATTTTTACTGTGTCTTTCGGTTGCAAACTGCTGACTGAGACAAGTGAATTTCCTAAATTATTCTTAGATTTGCCTGTTACAAAAGAATCACTGCCATTTCCGCTAAATGACTGTAACTGTAGCTCAGCCCTATCACATATTTCAGGCTTTCATGTTTCTAGATGTAAATATCAGAGAAAACCAAGGCTGTGTGTAGCAGTAAATACAGCGTGCTTCGGTGTGAGAGACCACCTTTGTGCGTATCAAATGACTAATACATGCTGGGCAGAACTTATTTTTTACTTGCTGTCTGCTTACTCAGTAAATGCATCAAAGGTCTTGCACATCTGGATCTCTGGCTAATGGTTTGGTGACCATCTATCAGGAAATCCTAAACAAACAACTAAATTCCCCATTTTCTCCTGCTACAAAACCTTTAGACCAGGGGGGAAAAAAAGTTGTGAGGAAGGTATCAAAGCATGGGCAGGTAACCTCTCAGGTCAATGACTGTCTCTAGTTATATTAGTGCTGTGTTTTCAGTACACGGAATAGTTTTGGTGGGTACCTCAGCAATTTATTACCTGTATCTTCTTGTTTGGGGCTTTGATTTTCCTGTTTTTCCCCCACCCATTCCTCAGGAGCTCTGTGTGACATCCCTTGTCTTGCTTCATTGGGTCTCTCATTGCTGGTGTGTTCCCCATGTCTCCTGGAGCTTTATGGATTTGCTCTGTTCCCCTCCCACAGCAGGTTTGGGTTCCACCGCTGCTGCCTTTCCTGCTGCTGGGATAAACACGGATCTCGCCTTGCAAGGAAGAAGGGAGTTAGAGGGGGACAGTTTGCTTTAGTAGGTGATGGTCATGTCTTGAAAAATGGACACATTTTCAGGTGCGTGCACCCTGTTTAGCTTCAGCAATCCAGGCGTGCTGGGGAGGTGAGAAATGGGAGCTGGTCTTTATGCTGGGATGTGTTGGTGATTGCTTAGTGGCTGTGAATATATTACACGGAGATTAAGCTTCTCTTGTCCATCTTTGATTCCTTTTTGGTTTTTTTGGTGTTGTTTTGTAAGGTTTTCCGAAGGCCTACCGGAGGTGTCAAGAATGCTTTTGCAAATTTTAGAATTGATCAGTTGTCAAACTGATCCCAAGGCCACCCAAATGTGGCCCCAAATCAGTCAGGAATGCTGTGTACAAAGCAAGTTATTAAATCTATGTGGAAACTTGGAGAAGTCTCTGCCAATAGATAAAACTTGTGCATGTTAACGTTTTACAGCATGTAAAATAGTATCAGACACTCCTTACATAGTTTATTCTGTGCCATAGGGTTTGTAGGTGAATATGTTAATGTTATTTGGAGAACCATTTTACAGGAGGATCCCAACCTGGGGACTCCCCAGGGTGTGGGTATGAGCAGTGAGTGGGGTTTGAAAGGCTCACTGGAACTTGGCTTGGTCTATTCTTAAAGTGAAGTGTTGGACAGAGACTCTGGGCCAACAACTCGGGACGTTGGAGATTGAGGAGATTATTATGCTTTTGATTTATTTGCCTAAACAGAAAATGTGGCTCTATTGAGTCATTTTAAAATAAATAGTTAGAGCCCTAAGAAATCGGCTTACCCTCTGGGATGTATGGGGACATTCCACCCGGCCGTGTCTGAATGCAAATAGAAACATTCCCCAAGGATTATATTGGAGCTGCAGTAACTCTTTTTCCTCTGTGGTGTTTGCTTGCTCTAATAGTACCCTCATAATCAGTACTTTAAATTATTGCTGCTGCTGCTGCTAATCTGAGAGAACAATCAAAGCATGACAAAAATCCTCTAAAATGTTTTAATTTTTTAATAAAATAAAATAATTAAAATCCTCAAATACCAAAGTAGTGAAGTAGCTGAACAATCTGACTAAATTATATCATTCCTGCACAGTGATTCATAGCCGTTTTCTTTCTGGGGTGATAAATTTAGACATAATTGAAATTGCACAGTAAGGACCTCATTTGATTGGAATTAAGCGAATCCCCCTCCCCGGAATAATTGTAGTTACTTAATAGACTTATACTTACCAACACCCAGGTTGTATAGTGGGTAAGAATTAATTCTTCCTTCTGCTGCTCTTAAGAAAAAAAGAAAATGAGAAAGTGTTGCAACTCTTTAGTATGCCTGAGCTCCTGAGTCTGTACCACTGTAAACGTGGCTGTGACAGCCATGGTGGGGACCAGAGAACCATTTAACTGGGATACTGGCCTCTGTAATGTGAAAAGCAGGTGCTGGGGAAGAGCATAGAAACAAAGCGACTGCATAGGATGCTTCCTTCAGATGCAAACACCAGTCCCCTCCCAGTCCTGTGCCCAAGGATATCCTGAGCTGGGGTGGTTTCTGTGTGTTTGGTAACTCTCAGTAGTTCTCTGTGAACCCAGAGAACTTCCTCCTGAAGCCTTGGAAAATTCTTGCCTGTGCGATATCTGCAGTGAGCAGATCTGCAACCTGGCTGCATGTTGTATGAAAAACTATAACTTTTTACTGTTTTGTTCAGCTTGCCAATTGCTAGCTTAGCTGTGGTCCCTGCCCAATGCTTCTCATCCTCTTGTAAGCCTTTTTTCTGTTCCCCACAGCCAGCTCTTGCCAGTCTGAACTCAGCAGCCTAACATTGCCTTTTACAGGAGTTGTTCTGCATCTCCAGTATCGTTCTTGCTCTTCTCCAAACCATTTTCAGGCAGGGAGAATAAACCTGCAGACAGAAGGAAAGTGTGGGTGCCCAAGGCTGTGCAGCAGGACTGGTGTTGGCTGTTCTCTCTCCCTCTGCTCAATAACTCTTACACTCGCTTTGCCCTTTTGGCATGGGATGATGTGATCGATCTGGCTGGTGTCACACCAGTGTCTCACTCCTGGCTGTTCACGGTACAAGTTATGGGTGGTGTTCTGCCGTGTGCGTCACTTCACACTCATCAATGCAGAAAACAATCTGTTCTCTAGTCACTATTTTCCCAAGTCAGAGCAAGAGCACAGTTTGACACCTGGTAGTAAGGGAAAATATAAGAAAAAAAAAATCAAGTCTTCATCAGTGAATGATGTATAAGTGGATGGGAAGAGTAAATTCTTATGATATAAGATGGCAAAAAACAGTGAAAGAGCTTAATGGTAAAATAAAAATGAATTAACTCTCTTCACAAGTTTAGAACGAAAACTTCTTGGAAGATTACCATTTATATTTTCTCTGTTCGTGTTAATGGAAGTAAAAGCCTCTACAATGATTTCTAAGAAAATTCTTTTGTAAATACTCACTTTTTCTATTTGCTATTGTAAAACTTGCTATATGAAGTCTTTTATGCTTTGGTACTTAGATGAAACTGGTTGATACTAAACCGATCTGGGCTCTAGTTCATGAGCCATATCAAGTTTAGCTACAGTTGCTGCTATTTCTTCCCACTGCTCAGCCTGAGTGCTCTCTTAGAGACTACTGCTCTGATGGCAGAGGCAGTAAATCAGAGGTATTTCAGAGGCTGGTGTTTTTATCTGCTCCATCATCAATTTGAGTTTATGTTAGCAGATAGCAATCGTTCTTTGGAGAAGAATGATTCTTTGGAGCAGAAGTTCTTTGGAGATGACTTTCTGGAGCTGAGTTGGCCACTCAGGGTATAGTAACTTGCAAAGAAGAAGTACAGAACAGTATTTACTAAAAGGGAAGGGAAGGCATCAATAGACTGTCACAACTGAGGAAGAAACTAGCCATAACCCCCTCCAGACTGTTCTCAGGACAGCAATCAAGAAGATAATTTGATCATTGATTTTATGCATACGTCTGTCAGTCACGAGGGTTTTGATTCCCTCATAGAAGGAATGTTCCTGAAAACGTTCCTCTGAAAGTTGTGCTGTGAGTAATCAGGCTGGTCAGGGGAAAAGCGAGCATCGAAATGTTTGTTTCTTTACATGGAAAAACTGAAGTCCCTCTTGGCTCTCAAGGACCATTGTTGACTGCAAGGTGGTACTGAAAGTTCCCTTTGGATCGGGTTCAAGGGCTAAGGAAAAGCTGCTGCCCAGGGTGGAGCTCCAAAGTACGGTGCCACCTTTCTGCACAAGCATGTGGTTATAAACATTTCTTAGCAGGAAATACTACAAAACATTCACTAGGGAAAGAAAACGATGTGAGCTTTTATTCCAGACTGGCCTCCTATTCTCTTCCAGCATTTGAGGTTTGGTTTTTGTCAAAAAGTTTTGTCAGGAAGAAGACAAAGGTCAAACACATTCCGAGTAGGCAAGAGAGAGATCTTTACTCAATTGTAGGCAGCTCCACGACAGCCCTGGGTCTGACAGCCCCGAGAATGTAGGTTTCCCAGCACTGCTGGTGTGTTTTATTTCCTCTGCCCCTCCAGCTGGTTGTACCTGCCGGGTGGCTGCCCGGGCACTTCATACTTTGAGTTGCTCCCTCTTACTGAGCTGGGCATCTGGGCAATGTGTTAAGATCTCAATAATGAGAGGTGAAGAAAAAGAGTTGTCTAATGATTTGATGTCACAGACAAACCCTTAGCAGAGTCGCTGCCGTGTGCTCTTCTCAATGAGCTGGAGGCTCAGAAGCCATCCTTAAATGAGAGTTAAAATCAAGCTCTCTGGGGTGAGCTTCCATGTAGGAATTTGTGGGCAAGCCTCAGGAGCTACACTAAGGTAAAATGTGCACACAAGCCATATCACAGCACAGCTCCTTCCAGGGCTGGATCTGGGTTTAGTTTATTAAGAGATCTGGGGTTTTCTCTGTTTCCCAGTTCAACAACATTCAAGTCTTTGCCGCGTATTTAAGAAGTGCAGATGATTTCTCTGGGTATTCCTTGATGTTAACTAGGCTACCTGTGTTAGATAAGTACTGTGGTATTCAGAGTCCTTTGCTTTCTTTTCAAAACCAGCTTTAATTGAGACGATGCCTTCCTGGCCCCTGCAAAAAGGTAATGCTCCCTTACGAAAAGAGCTACTGTCTTTTTAACTGGGTAGAGCACTTAGAGGCACCTCTTCTCATTGATAGAGCTTGTCTGCTTTTCCAGTCCCTGCGGTGTTGGTGTCTTTTTCCACTGTTTAGCTCAGTGGAATTTACTTTCATTTAATCATTCATTTGCAGCATGGCAGTGGAAAATCGGAGGCACCTGCCATTGAATTGGAAAGAATTCACAGGGACATTCAGCTTTTGGTATGTTTTTATTTGCTGAAAGAAGTCACTAAGGGGCTCCCGAAATAAGTATGCCATTAATAATGATCTCCTGTCTGGTCTTAAAGTCCAGCCCCATCCATAGCCTGCAAGGAATGGGCAAGGAAAATGGTATTTTCTTTAAACTCTGTTGTGCTCGCTGCAGTAACGCAGGACTCAAACGCCAGGGCTGTGGAAGGCAGGTCAGGTTCTGAGGCTGCTTGGTGCTAGCAATCTGCCTGAATATTTGCACTTGTAGGGATTGTTTTAAGGGATTGTTGTGTGCCTAAATATTTGTATGTTTAGACTCCCTTCTGTGGCTTGGGGAAAGCCCCTTTGAGGCGAGCGGATTGTTCTAATCCACCCGGACAGAGCCGGTGAGGAGTCAGTGCAGATGGGGGGGTGCAGCGAGTGCCCAGGCCCTTCTGCTGCAGAGAGGTAGGTACTGACACACGGCGGGCACGGGGCAGTGGTCTCTTACCTCAGGTGTCCCAGTTGCAAGGAATGGTTATAATAAAGCATTTCAGAGAGTAGGGAATGAAAAGGACTTTACTTTTAAAGAAGCAAAAATCTTGTTCTAGTAATTTCTCTAAGAGACTGGTCTGTGTTTTTAAAACACTGCCTAAATAGGTCTAATCAGCACTGCGTATTTATAATATTAGAGGTAGCAATTGATCTTATGTTTTCCTACTTTATGGATATTTTCAGTTTTTCTGTTTCAACGGATGATGGTGAGAAACTGTTGGTGCCTTTAGGATACTGTTGTTTTGTACCTGCTGTTTTGAGAAATAGGTCACCTGTGAAGAGGCCAGAGGACTGGAGTCGGGGCAGCGTGCAGGCCAACGCTCTGGAGAGATGGGGAAGGATCTGCCTTTAAAACGTATGTCATTCTTCATCTCTGCAAAGACGTGTGGGTTATCCACAGAACAGGTTTTGTGACCAGCAGTGTGACTGGGGCTGCTCTGAGTCTGAAATTACCTTCTCAGACCCCTGCTACGTTCCTCTCTGCCGACACATGCACTGGCCACAGTTTCCTCTCCTATTGTATAGGGTGACAATTGGCTTGAAAAGAAAAAAAAAAAGAGCATTATATCTTTTGACCTGAGGCTGCCGTGTTTCCTTCAGGAAGGTCTGTTTTAACTGGAAGTGGCCTTGTTATATTATATGCAAGCTGTTGAAGGGGGGTGGGGGTGAAGCTCTCCAAATAATCGTTTTCTGGGTTTTTCCGATAGTAACTGTCCAGTCCAAAAAACTCCAAAGAGCATTTGGCTGCTTCTCGCTGATGGCTCTCTGTGGGGCAGGCTGTGACTTGGGAGCTTTCCTTTACATGAACTCACACTTGAAAAACTCCTATCCCACAGTCTCATGGTACAAACCTGCTCTCCAGGGTCCCAAGGGGTCCTGCAAATCTTAGAGCACTTAGAAAAATTCATAAATTAATGGAAACAAGATCTCAACCTTAACAGCTGCAGAACTTGTGCTGTAATATAATTCTGGAACTTGATGCTTTCGGTGAGAAGTGTTTTGCAGCGTGCAGTTCTGTGTGTGCCATGATCCGTTGTCTCAGAAGAGCCGACTCCTGCACAGACCTGGGGGGTGCTCAGTGCATTGACACTGTCCGTGTTTGTCTCGTTAGGTGTTTACTGCTTACCAGGTTAAATCAATATCCTGCTTTAATTTTACCTATAATTGAGGATTCAGGTAACTATCCAGTACTAGACCAGTTCAGCACTTAGTACTAATAGCGATACCTTGCTTAGGAAGACTTTAAAGGCATTTCTAGCTTTACTTTCTCACTTGCTAAAATCTTCATGGCTGAAAAGATTATCGACTTTTACAAACACGATCCAGTAAGTTCTTCTCTATTTATACTTGTTGTCAGCAAAATCCATTCCCCCTTAGGGCGAGTGGCCCTGGGTGAGTGTATGCTACCAGAGCAGCACCGTTTCTGGGCTGTGGAAAAGTTATATTCTGAAAAACTAAGCACAGTCATTTAAAGACCTGTGTGCACATACTGTAAAGTGCTGGTGGGATTTCCCAGATGTGTCTGTTGTAGGGAGGGAAATATTAACCCCCTAAAACAGTCTGAGGGAGAAAAAAGCCAAACCACCCAGCAGTTTTTCTCCACCTGCCTGTTCTCTCTCCTTGGGAGCCTTTTCTACCGATGTGTTATCTGTCTCTAATGCCTCCTGTCCTCCCTGCCAGAGGTCTGATCTCCCGCACGTGTTTAGGTTTCTTCACCCTGATGTCTGGTGCAGTTTGCTCCCAGCCCAGAGCAGCACTGGCTCACGCTGGTGCTGGGATGTGTAACACATTACCTGTTTTGCAAACCCAGTGTGCGCCGCTCCATGCACATGGAGAAGGGGAAGAGGGTTGTTGTTTCAGCTGGTTCCGCCTGCAGTGTGGCCGTGTAAGTAGATTAGCTGCTATCAGTGTTAAGGTCGGAGTAGTGAGAACAATAACTTAACGAACATATCCTCTACATGAGGCTTTTTCCTTGCTAAAGCTACCGAATCCTGACTCACTCTTGCTGGCTCCCCTTGTAGAACGTCCCCTCAGCAAACTCCCTGAGCGGAGCATGCTGTGCCCAAGGGAGGCTTTCCAACTGCTGCCACAAAACTGAGAAGGGAACCTGAAAAGGACTGAAAATGACAGGGTGAAGCACAAAAATAGCAAATAAAGAACTAACAGGAAAAGAGAGACTGAGTAACAATAGAGGGTGAGCAGTAAATCCGGTTTGCCTTTCTAGCTCAGGAAGGTGTCTTGGAATCTGTATTTTGGGGCACCCACTGGGTGGTCATCAGAGCTCTTTTGAGTGTGTGAAATGAAATGGAAAACAATAGTTCAGCAGCAATTGCTTTCTTCCCTCTGATGAGGTGTTCCTTGAATTGCCAGCACGACTCCTGCTTGATTTAGCCGTGAATACAGCCAGGCATTTCCTGAGACGACAGCCCTACATGGTGCTATTAGAAATGCTAAGTGAAAGGTTCTGCTGTGAATGAGGACGGAAAGGGAATAGGATATGGGAGTGTGTCCCACTGACCTGTCTCTGCCACAAAAGGGGATGAAATGTAGCACAGCTGCACAGGGGCCATCGACCCACTCTGAAACTCCTCGGCTCTGCACGACAGGAGCCAACAAGACCTGTTTGGAAGAGAAATTTCTTTTCGGAATGGTCAGAAGCTCTGCCAGCATTGTTTGTCTTCATAACTTGCTTTTTTGTTTATTTTTTTTCCTCATATTATCTACTGAACTCTCAACTCTGTGCTTCTTCATGCAGGTTTTTTCCAGTAAATGTCAATATTGTTTGTGTTCTTGGCCAATGGCTCATTCTGACTAGTCCCCACGTACATCTGTATATGCTTACTCAGCTCTTCTGCCAGCTCCAAATAACCAATAAATGTTCCCTTTTTAGAAAGGGTATCTTGTCTCAGCCTCTCAAAGATAGCAGCACCGTACGTGGCTCCACAAGTTTGGCATTGGCTTAGGAGAAACTCCTTAAGAATTGCTCCTCCTCCTCCCTGATTACAGCCCTCGGGGAAAAAAATGTGATGACCCCTCATTTTTTTGTTATTCAGCACATTTTTGTGCACTTTAATTTCATTAAACCTCAAACTGTTTTTATTTCCTCCTTGCCTCACCTTCTCCCTTCAGCAGGGTAGGTGTTAGTGCCTCTGACTCAAACGGACAGGGAGACCCAAAAGGTCATTACCGTGACAGATTAATTAGTTATTAGGTGAGCAGTATCACGTCACATCAGATGCGATCTATATTTAGTAACTTGGGCTGGTTTTTATCCAGTGTCCAATCATACATGTTAATTCTGTCCTCTTGTCTTTAGAACAAAAAGCTCGTATGTTGCTGAGACCATTGTTAGAGCCCTGTAGCCGTGCAGGACACACACCACCTCACCCATATGGGCGTTCTGTATGCTCTTTTCCCATCTATTTGTTAAAAACACCCACCTTTCTATTTTGCCTTCACCTTGGGGAATTGTAGGCTTTCTAAAACAGATTCATTTTAGTCCTACATTTTAAGTTGATTGAGCTCCTCAGCTTTTGCTTCTGCCCTGGTCCGTTTCCAGGCTCATTTCTATTAACCATTTCTCTGTGCACAATGTCTGTGCTTCCTGACACCTCTGGGGAAGGTTTCACTCAGTTTGGTGCCTGCAGCACGGTGGTGTCTTACCCCACCTTTGCTCATTTAAAGCACTTTCATTGTGTCCTTCCTCTTTCTTTTCATTCATCTGCGTTAAGACCTTTCTGTTTGATCCAGACTCACTTGCAAGGTCAAAAAGCGGGGTTTCACATCAGTCTCAGTGCTCTGGGTCCTGCCTGCCCGTGTCCCTGTGTGGAGCAGCCAGATGGACAAAGAAAACCAGGGCTGATTGCTCGGCTGGGTTTGTTCTCGGCTGGCTCGCTCTCCTTAACCAGTCCCCTCCTCCCACCGCGTGTGCCGGAGCCAGGGAGGGGACGGAACCCTGCGGCTGACCCACGACTGATCTAAAACACCCGTCCCACTGGGTCTCATCCCTCCTGTGCTTCACTTGCTGTTACGTCTTTGCTGAGATGGTTGTGCTTCGGTTCTGCCTGGAGCCTTCTCTGTAGCTTTGTTCATTCTCATGGTTCTAGGTTTTCCCAGGGTTGTTGAGGTGCCTGGTCTGCGCGTGTGTCTGATGTGCCCATCTCCATCCTTTCCTGTTGGAGGGACAAAACGCAGCATGGGGCAGGACAGGTCTGAGACACTTGGGTCGAGGAGAAGGATCACAGTTTCCCTTTTTCCTCATAATACAAATTCCTGTGTAGCAACAGATAGTAAAACTGAAATTCTCCATCCCATATTGCGACGTGGCTCAGACTCCAGTAACACTACTAAGGGAAAAAAACTTTCTCTTAGAGTTTCCTGACCTCTCCCACCCTGCCTTTGCTGTGGCTTGTTTTGTGCACACCAGTGGAGCTTGGGGCCAGCACCGGAATCTGCCACAGGGCCGTTCCTGCCGGGCTGTGAGTGTGTTCTGCAGACAGCCAGGCACATCCACAGTCTCGTGAGAGAGGTGGGAGGCAAAGGGATTGTTCTTCCCACTGCTGCTGCTGAGCCTTTGGGACAGAGAGCAGAAGCTGCTGCCGAGAGTGTAGGGAGCCCATGCAGCCGTCCAGGGATGGAGGTTGCTGTGCTCAACTGAAGGTGCAGGTTGTAAAGAATGTAATCGGCTCTGGAGGAATCTGGGCAGGAGGCCATGGATAACAGCTCTCCTTTGAGGAGGGACACTGTAATGGTGATATGGATGTCTTGAGGAGCTCTGGTCATTAATAACCCCAAGGAGACAAGTGGTCTTTCTTCCGTATTTCCAAAGAACAGCATTTTGCCCCTCTGCTCTCGGGATGGTGGCAGATACTGGATTTCCCGGAAGCCGTTGCTGCAAAACAGCTGTTTTAAGAGGCTTTTGTTTAGTTTCTTGCCGTACCAGCCCAGGGAACGGACTCTTTCTCTGAAATCATGCTCAATTCACAGCGTTACAGTGGATTAAGGTTACTTTTGTAGGGAAACTAATTCCATAGTTCTGAAAGGCTACTCTTATTATTATGTCTTATACTTTTTTTGAATAATAGAAACTGCTCTTCCATGGCACATGCTGCATATAGAAGCTGTAAGAGTTAAGACTTTTCTAAAATTGGCAGTAGTAGGGCACATAGACATTCTCAGCTGGATAAGACGATAAAATCGGGAGAGAACAGGAGAGTTGAAAAATAATTTGGGAGTCCAAGAGCATAATGGGATTCAGAGTAGATGTTAAATTTTTAAAAACTTCAGTCTTGCATGTCAACATTTTTAAATGTCAACAGTATAACAAAAATAAAGTCGATGTAAACAGTGAAATGTATTCTGTTGCTTGGATCTTGGCAGTCACCTCCCATGAAATAATAGCAGGAAATTATAGAGAAAAAAAAGTGGTGAAATCATTCTGCAGTCATTGGGTATTCATGTGAGTCTTCTGTGCTGAGATAACACTTGGGTTTATTTGTATTATAGAATGAAAGATTGCTGTTATAATTGGAAACCGTTAGAGGTTTTGTAGCTCAGGCTAAAGGTTATCCAGGCTGCTGCAGCAGATATCCTAATTCTAACAAAAGATATACAGCAAGGACAGAACATTATAACTGGAAGAGTAACCTAAAAATATACCTAGAGCAAGAATTCTGCCGTGCTAGGCACTTGGTAGAGCTGATAAGAATTGTGATTGTTGGTTTTTGCCCTGATCCTTCAAATATGTGAAGGTCTATTGAAACGGAATCCTACCCCTTGGAGATTCCACATATGCTCTTGTCAAGGAGTGCTTGTTTTTCCTTCCTGAGTGATCTCTGTTGTGCCTGAGCCAGTTTAACCTGCTGTGGGACTGCTCTGATTACAAGCACCGTTAGTACTAATGAGTTATGTATGCGTGCAACAGAGGAATTGATGTAGGGCATGGTGTGAGAGTGGGACCAGAGCCGCAGGTACTCACCTACAGTTGGATCAATTGCCATAGCACCTCCTGTGCCATGGAGATGGATGTCACTCAGACCTGTCACTGTCAGCAAACCTGGGTGTTGAAACTTTAGGAAAATATGCGTCTGAAACCCAAAATGCATTTAACATTGCAAGCTATTTTTGCTACCAGGTGAAAAATGTCATTGTAGGACCTGGTGTTGTGCATCTCCCACCTTTTGGTGCGTTTGTTTAACCCCTGAAAACCTTCTGCTCATCAAAAAAAAAAAAAAAATAATCCCACCGGCAGCACAGCTGGTGCTGAGATGCCAAGCCCTGCAGTTTGCAGAGGTGTAGCTTACTTCCTCGGGGACCCAGCCAGCGGTGGGGGCTGCACAGCAGTGTTACAGCTGCCACAGGGTTCACAGCTTGCTCATCGCATCAGAGTCACTTTCCCAAGGGTTATCTGTTGTTTGCCTGTAAAAATCAGCTATTTTAAACATTTACTCTTGTTCTCCACCATAAATAAACATGAGCTGGCTTCATCTCATCTGTTTTGCTTGTGCACACCAGAGCACTCTCAGCCCGGCTGGTGCAGCCCGGAGAATCCCCCAGAAGGGAACCCCCCTGTTCTTGGAGCTGAGGGTTAGGAAGGAATGGATCCACCCCTGTTGCCATATCTGATAGCACTGAGGCACTTCAGCCTGTCTAAACTCAGCGTAGTTTTTCCAAAAGAGATAGGAACCCGTGTGACAGACACCTGAGTGGAAGCATCCCCTACCTGCTGGGAGAGCTCCTCCAGCTGCTGCGGGGGCATGAGTCAATGGGAACGGCTCCTGCCATTCCGGGTGCTCTCAGGAGGCTCACGGTACAAGATGCAGCTTATTTTGTTTTCTGCCTGGTTTTCTAATTGGCTGATGTCCTTTTGTACTGGTCTGTCCTGGGTGTTGGAGGTCTTCTCTTAATTTCTTCTCCTGTATTAACATCAGGAGATTGCTGTGCCTCGTGGGTGGCTCTGTTGGTCATGGAGTGAGGTGTGTTTGTTTTTCTTCCTCTTGTAGATTGAACCCAAAGCAGCCGGGTAGTCGTTTCAAAGCTTACTCTTCCTTTGGTTTAAGAATATCGGTGCTGTACGTCCAGTTCCCCACCTTGTATGATCCCATTGCTCTCAAAACAAAAAGCTGAAGCTAATAGGTCAGATAATGCATTGGTTGATTATATTCAGGTTGCTTAACATCCAAGCTCATTGATACACTCATTCTTCTAGAGAACTTTTAAACCAGACTCTTACTGATGAGTATTTCACATTAGCAGTGGTAAAGCTTGTGTGATGTGCTCCTCCGATTCCTGCGCTTCTTTAAGTGGGACTGGATCCAGCAGGAGGAGAAGACTGGCACAAGCCCCGGGCAGATGCCCTCAGTGTAACACACATGCTTCCCCACTAAGGCCAATGCTCACCACCTTCTGAGAGTGAGCTTTGGAGGGAGGGGGCAGCTCAGTGCTGTGCACAAAATCCCCAAATGCCACAGACAAAGGCCACTGCTCAGTTGATTCATGGCAGGACGCCTCAATCTGTGTTTAAGAAAAAGAAAAGGTGAAGCAAAGCCTGTGTAGCCAAGCAACTGTAAAGGCTTCACTGTTGCCACGGGAGGTTTTATCAGTGACGCAGTGGTTGAAATTGTCCTTTTCTTGTAACTGAAGGTTGTAGTAGGAAGAAGAAGGGGTTTTAGTGACAGACAGGAAGATCCAAGCTGGAGCAGTCACACACACACACAGATACTCACAAAGGTCTGATCAAAGTAAGAATGATGCAGCTCAGATACCTCCAAAATATAAATATGAGGCCCCCTCAAGGCTCTGCTTTTGGAACGATTTATCCTGTCGCAATCAGTCTATGGGTAAAACAAATGCAGTATTTGATCTGAAAAGGGGATTCACCTGCTACCTCCTGATTAACCTAACACAGCAGAAGTGTTTGCTGTGTCTTACCAAGCAGACTTACAGCAGCAAATCCTCAAACATGTGGACTTAATTATTTTCTTCTTTAGTATATGAAACAAAAAAAGGGTGCTTTGTGGGTATCATCTAATGCCGAGTATTGCGTGGATGAGTTGCTGAATATACGCATGAATATGGTGCTTTTATGTAGGGTCTGGCTTCTGAGGGGCAGGATTCTCACTCAGCATTACAGAGGTATGGACCTCGGTAATGGTCCAGGAAAGTAGGTTTAGGAAACTATTTACCTGCATTTGTGATTTGAAAGATGGGCAAGGAAGAAGAATTATCCAATTTACTTGCATAATATTTGATCAGGGAATAGGCTTATAAATAAAAATCTGGAGTTATGCTGGTTTCTCACTCCAAGAGTAACATGTTTCAGTCTGTTCCAAAGAGCAGATGCCCAACAAACATCTTTGTGCAGGAAAAGGAAATATTTCCTTAAACATCCTGTAGCAAACGTGACTGATTGAGCTTCCTTTTCCCTCTGCCTGGTGCATTTCCCTTCTTTGCACAGACAGGATCTAACCAGATTTGCAGGGTATGAACTGCAGGTTACTTTCAAATTCATAACTCTGCAATGGTTCGTTTAGCAGGACAAAGGCCAAGCCGGCAGACACCCTTTCTCCAGCTCAGCATGTGCATAGCAATGGGAGGGTGGCAAGGAGCTTTTGTTAATCTCAACCCAGCTGGCAAGAAGGCTGGAAAATGAAGTCTTTGAAGATGTTTTTTCTTCATTTTTAAAGCAATAGTTTGTTTAGAAAAGCTTGAAATTCTTGCAAAAAAAAAAAAAAATCTGCAAAATATTGAAAGACCTCCCTGGCAGTGATACACCTCAGGCAAATTTCCCCACTGCCAATTAGCCTCTGCAGATTCATTAACAGCCATTTTTTCACAGGTTCTGTTCTGATGCAACTGTGAAAATGTTTTTCCCCAGCTTGAATGCACTTTTTAAAAAACCTGAGTGGCAGAAAGGATTAGGGTATCAGGTCAGGCTGGGGCTGATCCAAGCTGCGGTGGGATTTTTCTTCCTTTCAGTTTAACCGTGTAGGAATTGAGAGCTGAAAGGGCTTCATGCTCAGAGCCGTTCTCAAACAGTAGGGACGCCCAGCCCGCTCCCCAGCGCTCACATCACAAGACCCGCGGCTGCTGCTTGCTCTTTTGTCTGGGCTCCAGAGATGCTGCTGCCCCCTCCGCTCCTTCCCTCCTCCCCAGGGGCCACCCAGCTCCCCCCGGGGTAGCCCAGGCAGAGGGAGCCCTTCGGGCACCCATGTCACACCCTGTCACACCCCATCTTCCTGGCCCAAACAATCCAGTGCCTTTCACAAAGAACAGTAACCCCGTTCAGGGATTGGTTTAGATGGTTTTATTTTTATGTGAAATCTTAAATACAAAATAAAAATAGTAAACAAGTGCTATAGATTTCTCTGTTGGTCGGGATGAGATTCGGGCCTGATCCTGAGCACTTCCAAGTCTTAAAGTTGGGGACTAGGTCTCTGCTCTTGGGAAAAAAAGCAGCAAAAACCAACTTAGACTTTTACCCTGAAGCCAGTGATGTCAGTAACAGCCTCCTCTGGGGTTATTCTTTAAAGCTCGGCAACAAGTATATTGAAGGATGAGATTAAATATAAAAGTATTTTTTAAAATGGGCCCCACTTCCTTCTAGTGTTGCTGGGTGCTGCCCCGCCAGCCTCAGCAGCGAGCTCTGCTTTGGGGGGAGGATGCTGTTCGACGGCACGTACGTGGCTAGTGACGGCTTCTCCCAAGAGGTCTCTTGTGTCAGTGGTTCAGATTTTGGTTCTCGCGTGAACCCAGCCCCGCCGTGGCACAGAGCTACCTAATGAGAAGTTTGGCTTGTTACAAAAAATTCCCTTCTAAGGCGTGGGTCTCCCCCCCTCACCCCAAGACAGCGTTTTGAGTTGCTTTTAAACGCTAGTGCTGCACTGCCCATTTTTTGGTCAGAGCCCAAATCCTGCCACGCTTCTGAAGGCTCTCAGCAGAGAGACGTACAGGAGCCTCAGCCAGGGGCAGCTGCTCTTAGTTCTTTAATGTCAGACAAAGGAGAGTGAGGGCCAGGATTTGGGCTGATAGCTGTTGGCTCGTTAGCTAGACACGAGAGGGCTGAGGGGTGTCGCATCCCTCTGCGCTGGATGACAAATACAGCTGCACCTTATCATTTAAAATAAAAATAAAGTAACAGTGAAACAAATAAAGGCACCAAACCATAACAAGCCAACTTTGGTAGATTTCTTGCAAAATATATGCATTTAAATACATTTACAGTTTACAAGGTTACACTGTTTAAAAAAAAAGTTGCAATGATGAAATACAGAATATTTCATTCTTGTACCAAAACTACATCTCACATCATAACAATATTATACCTTTATTTAAATGCAGACGGTATAAGAACTGCACCTCTTTATAGAACAAAACTAGTTCTAGACGTATTGCTCTGCTTTTGTGCTGTCTGACGGGCTCAGAGCCTGCATGTTTAAAATCGAAAGCAGTTATCTTTCAAAGGGTAAATCGTGTGCTCAGCGTTCAACACCAGTATTGGCAGGGGCAAGGCTTTAGTCTCTCGTTGGGGTCTGTGTATGTGTTGATTTACAGCTTCGGGAGCTGTAAATGTGCTAAGCAAAGTGGGAGCACAGTGGCTGTAAACCTGTCCCGGCCCCGTGGGTACGGTCCGTCTGTCCGTCCGTCTCGGTGCCGTAAGTCCCCGTGGGGCCGGGTGTGCTGTGCTGCTGCCCGGCACCCAGGAGGCCGCAGAGCTGCGCCGAGGAACACGCACAGCAAGGTTCCTCACTAATTGTTGTCAGAAATCTCCTTACGGCGATACAGGCGCTGCCACGCTCCGTAGCAGAATTCTGTGTTGAGTTAAAAGTCCAAGCAATTGGCGTGGAAGCGTATCGCACCCCCCAGCCCCACGTCTCTGCTGAGGGAAAGGGAGAGCTGCATGCTCACACTCCAGGCTGGGGCAACGTTTAGCAGGTGTTGAGCTCTGAAAATTAGAGTTATGTTGCCCAGAGCATCTTCCTTCCAGTCTGCCCAGTGTTAGCGGGGCAATGCGGGGCAGCTGAGCGCTGCGACACCCACGACCGCGCGTCTCCCCAGTAGCCTGCATAAAGTCTCAGCCAGGACACTTGGTAAAGTTCCTGTAGCAATTTCTGTCTGATTTGGTAAATGAAGGAAAGCGCGTGTTAAAATTGCGGTGGGAGCCAAATAAGTGCAGGTCCAACAGAACGCCCGATTCAAAGCTGCAGCAAGCGGGGCTCGGCAGGAAGGCCAGGGAAGCCGTCCCTAGCCCAGGCACCGGTGGCCGGGGCAGGCTGTGTGTTCCCAGTCTCTGTAGTGCAGATGAGAGGGCGCAGAGGGACACACCGCTGGAGCCAGGACACGCACAGATCACCCGGGGCTCTGAATCTAGTCCTCCAGTAATTCTGGCAACGAGTTCATATTCAAGTAAAAACAGAACAGGAGCTGATGAAGGAGAAGGGATGAAGAACCTTAAGGGGCAACCTAGTACAGCCTGGCTTGTCCTCCACTGAACGACAGGAACTACCCGAGGGCTCTCTGGAGGTCTCAAAGACACACAGAGCAACGCACTCCTCTGAGGGACCCAAACAACTGCAGAACATCAAATGCCCTTCCCGAGGAGTTCCCTGCCTGCGGGACACAGGCCCGGGGTTAGTGCCAGCTGCAGGGAGAGCGCCTACTTTAGTTGCCCGCATAGAACAAAAGAAGCCCCCCGGCCGGTGAGGGTCCCCGCGGGAAGAGCCAGAGGCAGGTTTTCGGGAGGAGGAAGGGAAGCAGCTCCCCGGGCACAGAGCCGGAGGACGGGCAGCTCCCACGGGGACGGGCCGGGGGCTGCGGGGGGAGCCGGACGGGGCGGCTCGCCCGGGCCCCTCGGTTGCCGCGGCCGGGGAGCCGCCGTCCGGCGGGGCCGTGCCGGGTCGGTGCCGGCGGAGCGG
>JAHREE010000158.1:770740-801659 GCA_033628505.1 Tringa tobata
GCCCGGCTGCTCCGGGTGTCTGAAACGACAGAACAAACTTTTTTGCTAGTCCTTCGGGTGAGGTTTCGTGTGTAGTGGGGTGAGCCGAGTGCCGCGGTTCTGTGATGGTCAGTGTGGTGGTCACGTTCTGCCACAGAACTTGGAAATGACTGAAAATAATGTCAGAACCTTCATGCGGACATCCCAGAGGTGTCTGTTTTTGGGAGAATTTTTATATGCACTAATAATTCTCAAATAGCATTTTTTTGGGCAACAGTTACATTACATTCACCTATTTATAAACCGTCTTACATAAGCGGTAAGGGTAAAAATGGAAGGAAAAAGGACCTCCTTATGCTATTCTTGTAGGGGGCTGGGAACAGAGAATATTTGAGTTTTAGGTTTTATTAGCTAGTTACAGAATTGAAGAGCTTAAAAAAATGAATTACATCTAAAGTACCATACATACCCAGCATTAGCTTTGGGGAGGTATTTTTCCTTCTTTAAAAACAGGATGGATGTAAGATCTTTAAGCATAGATTTAAGATCTTTAAGCATACTGAATTTTAATATTTGGAGTTTTAAAGGAATCTTTCTGTTTTAACACTTTTAGGTATTTAAAAGAAATTGTCTGGTTTTGAGATTATGGCTTATTTATTCCAGTAATCTTTGAGTATGTGACATTTCATTCTACTAGAATAAAATGTGATTATTATATGCAATTGATCAATTCAAAATTAAAATGAATGTAGTCTTCAAGTCGGTAACATGCACTATGGATTTTATTTTCCAGTGTCTGAAACTTGGAGTGACGAAACATGTCTCAGTCAGGTGAAAAAGTAAAGGTAAAGAGATGGCTGCATAGCCCAAATTTTGTTTCGAATCTCTTCAACTTCTGAAAATACCAGTGGTTTTTCTGACGTGGTAAAATAGTGACTGGATGGTACCTTATTGCTTCGGATGCACTGCTCAGAGGGAACTATTCAATAGAAACAGAGCTCACACCTGAGTCTGGGAATAGGCTTTTGAATGTTCGCCGGACATCCCGTGTTTGCTTACGCATTTAGAATGGTGTCTTTACTGAAGGAAATTTCATTTGACAAACCTTGATTTCTAATTTTTTTGTCCATCTGGGTGGGTTTTAAAAGGCTTGTTAGCAAATAGGTAATTGCCTTTTAAGTGATTTCCCCTGCATCCCCCCTGCCCCACTGGAAGGATGGTATTGTATAAAAACTGTTCTCATCATCAGCTCCTCTGGGAAGGAAGCGCTTGGTTCCAGCTGGCCCATAGGTCCCTAAATCCAGTGGCTGCAGTTCTAGTTGAGGTCCTGTTAGGTCCTCGGTCCGTGGATAACAGATGGGGAACAGAGACTGCCCTTTTTATAGCGCAGAGCTCTTTGAGAAGTTTTTCAGGCACGTTTCTTTTTCCTGCTTTTGTGTTAGAAGTTAAACATCGGGAAGATGGGTGAACCGCTTAACAAGCAGGAGATAAATCTCTGTGATTGTATCTTGGTGATCTCTGCATTACTAGACAGTGTTCTTTTCCTACATGTCAATGTGTATGTTATTTATTTAGTTTTATAGAAGATAGTAGCAACACATCCAAATTTGGACAGGTATTTTTGACCTTTGGCTTAAAATCTTCAGGATTTTTAGCTATGTTTACAGCTTAAGATTCATAATAGTGTGTTCTTGCAAGCTTGCAGATTATTATGGAGAGACTTTGGTTTATGTGTAGTCCAAGGTACTTACCAAATTTCTATTTATGTCAGACTGCTGGGTAAATCGGCCTGTTTCAAGGTCTGCCTTGCTAGAGCAGTAAACAAATTGTTTCATGTTCTGTTTTTCCGTGTGCTTTATATACCTCTGGGCTTGGTTGTATGGGATCAACTGAACTCTGCTTCAACTTGTCAGGGGAAGGGGATCTCTTTATACTCAACTTCTGTTTTCTTGGCAGTTTTCCGACTCAGCAGGCTATGTGGGGTTCGCTAACCTGCCCAACCAGGTTCACAGGAAATCTGTGAAGAAGGGCTTTGAATTCACACTGATGGTGGTTGGTAAGTGTCTTAAGTCTTTCTGACTGTTAAACAACAACAAAAAAACATAGACATATACACTTAGCAATTGGCTGTTACACAGAAGGAAAAACTTTGAACCTTTCTGCACTCTCCAATTAAATCTCTTACTATTTTGTCATGTTTGGTAGGAGGGAGTATTAGTGGTGATTTAAGATGATAACTTTGAGCCAACAGGACATTCTTATGTTCCTGACTCACCATCAGATGGTGGGGATGGTTCCTTAATCTTTCTTTGATGCCCATTTCCTCAGCTGAAAGCATGAGTGCACATGGTGAATATCTGACTGTCGAGATGGTGATGCCATTGTGTTTCCTGCTGTTCTGCACTGACTCACTCTGGTGTTAAAACTAAGCTTTTCATCTGCCTGTTCTGGGAATAAGCACCTGTAGCAGTCCTTGGTGGAAAGTCCCTTAGGCATAGAGTTGGTTTAAGTGGCATGATGAATTGTGCTTGCATTGGATCGGTTTAATGTCACACAGGTGCAAAGGGAGCCCACGGTACTATCACCTCTTTGTAGCAGTTACCTTGGAATTCCATGTTACGGAAAAATGAAACTAAGAAGAGATGTATAATGCTTCCTTCTTATCCTCTGTGCCCTGTAGTGCCCTTTGGGATTATTTAGTGACAGAACATTCAGCAATGTCTGTAAAATAAATAGGTAATTTTTGATAAGTGGAAAGTTGTTTTTATTTTGTGTAGTTTGTGATGATAGATACAGAGAACGTCTCCATCTCTTAAGGTTAGGTCAGTACCATCTGAAATAACACGGCCAATTGTTCTAAATCCTGACTGCTTTGATTCCTTGGGTTAGGAAAAAGTGACTTTTTGAAATCCAGATTTAGTAATTGCATTTACAGGTTTAACTTTAGTACTTTGATGTAGGACCAAATGTGTATGACCTGAAGTTCTAGAATTATGGAACTTTGGTAAATTTTGAATAATTTTCTATGATTTTCTGTTTCATGTTTCATAGGACATATGTAGCCTAACCATAAGGGTGCAAAGCTCAACTGTTAGTTTGGGATTGCTTTATTCTTTCTCCCTCCTAACAGTGTTCCACGTTCAATTTCTAGCCTAGGAAAACCTCAAAGCTCTCAGATATTTTTAACAAGAGAGTTACAGCTCCCGATTTTGTAAGTTTACGTGAAAAAAAAGCTTCTATTTCCCTGAAGCAACCTATCTCCAGGTCTATAGTCAGTGCTGTATGACCTTTCAGCTTTTATTATGAAATCTATTACAGTAAACTTAGCATTTTCGTGTAACATTTATAAAAGCACTACAGGCTTGTTTTTCCTGTGTTTTAAAGTGCTTAGCTGAGCCTTTGATGTTTTTTATCTCAAAAACTAGGGTGGATCCTGATGAACAAATTATTTTTCCTCCATAATGTGGGCTTGGAGAAAAAGGAGGTGCCTTAAAAAGCCTGGAGAAAAAGGTGTATATGCTTAATAACCTGAATTATTTTGTTTTTAGGTGAGTCCGGCTTGGGAAAATCCACTTTAATTAACAGTCTGTTCCTGACTGATCTCTATCCAGAACGTTATATTCCTGGAGCTGCAGGTAAATGTGGTTTTGCAGTTTCTCCAGACCGTACCCTATGAAATTTCGTGTTCTTCCAGTTAACTTTGCTTCATTCTGATAATTTTACCCATGAGACCCTTTCTTCACGCTGTCTAGATGTATTTTAATCCTCCAAATTATATATATTTTTGAGCTGTCATTTTCTGTTTCTTTCTAATAGCTTTTGCTGTTTCTTCATCAATTGTTATTAAAGAAACAACCCCCCCCATACCTAAATGTGGTTTTGCTTTAATCCCCATTTCCTCTAATATTATTTGCCTTTAATGCCTTAAATCCTGGTTAGAGGCGTAAATGATTTTTGATAAAGGATCTAGCATGCTTCTGAGTGTTATATCTTTATTTTTGCATATTGTCATGAGTAAATCCCCTTTTTAGTTCATCGCTTCTTGTTTATTTACAAAAATGTGATGTTAAATTTCGACTAGCCAGCTTTGTTTCTGTTCTTTAAAATATTTTGTGATGTAGGTTACAGTACACTTTAAATTGCCTTTCCTCCCCTGTTGCTCTCTCCAGTAGGGGTTTCTGCAGCAATTGATAGGCCTAATAACGATCACAATATTCCTTTATTTTAGAGAAAATAGAGAGAACTGTTCAAATTGAAGCTTCTACGGTAGAGATAGAGGAGCGAGGGGTGAAACTGCGTTTGACAGTGGTTGACACACCGGGATACGGAGATGCCATTAACAGCCAGGACTGGTACGTGTGGAAATGCCGCTCTGCTCAGTCTGATCTGCCTCTTATAAACAGGGCTCTGTCTGCCTCCAATGGGGCAGAATTCTGGTGGAGTGAAATTCTGTCTTTGTCTCTTTGTATCTCTGGCCCATCCAGTTTCCCTGTTTTTAAGACAATGCTTTTCATTCTCTGTCCTTTATATGTACTACTAGCAATTTGGATAGAACTGCATTTTTTAATGATGGAGCTACTCTGTAGCTCTGTCTGGCCTAAGTGTCACTGATAATCTTTAATGGATGAAATAATTGTCTGCGGATACGCTGAACAATGTACGTAATTGCTTTAGCATAAAGCTTATGAAGAAAGAAAATGGCAAAGTAGCTATGAAGGAACTGGGCAGTTTGTAACAAAACTAGAATTAATAAGTTTGTTCAGAAATGTAATTTCCAAATCATCATCGTCATGCATTTGTCTTTAACTGTGGAAGACTGATCCTGGGATAATATTTTTCAAATAAAGATGAGGTATATTAACATGCTTACCTGAATTATTGCAGTGCAACTAGAAGCTAAACTTTGAATTTTCGTGTGATTGTCTTGTAAGAGGTGCTAGCAGTGTTTATTTTGCTTCGCCATTGATTTTTGTTGACACTTTTTCATGGTGGTGACCCTAAGGCAAAAAAACTGCCACTGTGCAGAGAAGGGGAGCATAGAGCTAATACTAGTTGATTTGAATCCTTCAGTATAAGGTAAAGATCAGGAAGGAGGCAAATAACTGATAAAATAAACATCTGTAGTGGTAATAGAATGTTTTGTAATCTTTTCTTGACAGAACGCTGGGTTATCTGGAGCCTTGTGAAGAACATTGTTATCAGGCGTGTTTTTTCTTTGCTTTCCATGGTGTACTGCAGGAACATGGCAAAAATGAAGGCAGTGAAGTCATGATACACTGACTGAAAGTTTGAGAGTGAAGCTGTACTGGGATTTTTATTTTTATTTTCCTCCCAGTTTTCCTACCTTATTAAGTTAAAAATATTTGAACTTTTAGAGTAAGTCTGAGGCATCTTTCTGGAGTGCAGTATGGCCTTGCTTATTTTGTGCACTGTTGACTAGAGCTTCCTTCCGCTGGAGCGAGGAGCCCTGCAGCCCGTGCATTGTGTTACACAGGGCTCTTCCTGTTGATTGTGTTCTAATGCCCTTTGTTTATTCTGCTAAAATGCTTCTTAGAGACCTACGTGTTTGGATTTTTCCCCTTTCTCTTTGGAGCCTTGCTGAATAGAGTCATTCCGTGGTGATTCAGAGCCAGTAGAACAGTTCACTGGTTTATACATAGTTTTCTGTGACAAATCTTAAACATCCAAATAGATTATGGGAACAAATAGTACTCACATACTACAAAATTAAAAGATACAGTTAACTTTAATTGTTTCTCTCTCTACTCCCATTTTCTTATGTCACGTAAAAAGACTCTGAGCCGTGACGAGCGTCATTTTGCCGATGTCTGTGGGTTTTTACAGGATATCCCGGGGCTGGGATGGACAGCTCTTCGTTCCAAGCCGCACCAGGCGAGCGCGGTGCAGCTGCCTCCTGTCCTCGGTAGCTCAGAGGAAGCAATGAGTTCATGTTCTTGAACTTACCTTTGTGTTCAGGGGCATTTTCTGCAGTTAAGGTAGATGGTGCTGATCTTGGTTCGAGTTTCATAAAGCCCTTTTTTGGGGAAAGCTGCAATTTGTGCAGACTACCTGCTTTTCAGGGTGATGAATTTTTATAAGGTTATTTTCAAGCAGAGGCAAATCAAAGAGGCATGATGTCCCCAGGAGGCAGCAACTGCTGATGCTGTTTTAAATGTCTTTCTCCTGACTAGGCTTCCTAATGGCTTTTGGTTTCTGCCTTTGCATTGATGAAAGGACTTAATTTTACAGTTTGACTTTCAAGGATGGGAGCTGGGGTCAATTTTTATGTATTTTCCATGACAGAAGAAGTGCTGGTAAGGATTATGTGTTGTCAGGAGTCTGTCCAAGGGAGTCTCCTGGACTGGAAGAATAACAGTGTTGGATTGGCAAAGGAGTTATAGATTTCGTACAACACATTCTCTAAAATAGATTGAGTTTTGTTTCCCAAACGCTGTTGTACTTAAAACAGCCTGTAAGAAAAGGTGGATGCTGACCACAATTAACTATAGGGATAACTTTTTAGATTGTGTGTGAAGCTTTAGTGTCAGCTGGAGTTCTGGATTCTAGATTCAGACTGTGCCTGGGAATGCTCTTGGCATGGGTTCAGGTGGGTGTTTGGAGAACAGCAAAGCTCCGTGTGCTGGAGGTTTGCAGCATGTGGCGGTTCTTCCGTACATAAGGGCATTGGGATTGCGAGAGAAGCGTGTCTTTAAGGTAATGTCCTTCATCAGACAGAAGGGATCTGATGAGAGGAGGAAAGAGAAATTGCTTCATGCGTGGATTTGGGATCAAATTTGGCATCAAAAAGATGGTTTTGACAAAACCAGTCCGGATGATTTTGTTAACTTGCTGATCTGGGTTGCAGTGCTGCAGGCCATCCTTTGGTCCTGGCGTTCTGGCTGCTGCTAGCTTTCTTTTTTAACAGACTTAAGCTGTATTTTGTGCTTTTTGGCAGCTTGGTAATTTTGTTTGTTTTCCCTCGATGGGCTTAAACACGGTGGTGTTGTTTGGTGTCCATACAGGATGTGCTATCTCCTCGGTAATGTCAGCGCCACGGTGTGAGCCAGGTGTTTCCCGGAAGCGGGGAGGTACAGGACACTAATGCCGTAGCTAGAGGGAAAATTAGAGCTGTTAGAGCTAGAGAACAGCACGTAAACTAATTGCGTTGCCAGATAAATGTGTGATAGTTACTTTCCCATTGTTTGTGCTTGGTTTCTGTCCTAATATTTGTATGTCTTCAGTCTAGTTACCTTTCACCAGCTGAGAGCAACAGAACATAAAACATGCTGTCCTTTTCCAACACATTTAGGTATTAAGCTGCTGGTTCTTAAAGAGTTGAGCAGCACTAAGGTCAAAACCCAATAAAACCCCTGTTTTGCTCTGTGGTCTTCTGTAGTATAACGTAGAACGGTGCAAGTCTTGCAAAGATAGAAATGTGTGTATATATATTCTGCTGGGGGTCTGTTCCTCTGGATCCAAAAGCTTACTCCGCTTTGGCCAATCCAATTCCTTCCAGGTTCTCTTCCATCATTCTTGTTACTCTCTTCCATGACCATCATTCCAGCTCCCAGCCCAGGGCTGAACTGTGCTGCCCAGCACAGCATTTGCCATCATTCTGTGTCTTCATTTTCCAGATTTCTAATTTTTTTTTTTTTTGTATTCTCTTGTCTGTTTCATCATTACATTTCTCTGTCAAATGTCACTTTCTCAGCAACAGAAATACTATTTTCCAAGTTAAGCTTTCTGCTCGGTTTGTCCCCAAGCAGTTTAAGATGTGTTCCTGACACAAGCATCTGCCTAATCTTATCTTCATCAGTGTGTTCATTTCCCTTTCCCTGTGGTACTTAATATAAAGTGTCCTTTTATGTTAATGTTGTTTGCAGGTGTCTACATGCTCTGGAATATCTTCTTAGTAATGCATTGTGTTTTCTTTTCTCTCTCTAATCACTGCTCTGTGTATCTGATTAATCTATATGATCAAATTTTGTGTTCCTTTACTTCTTTGCAGGGCATATTTTAAATAGCCTTGAACTAAGTAGGAATTATTTTTCTTTGCCAACAGAAAAGGATTCTGTAAGGTAACAAAAATAGCTTAATAAATCATGTGATGCTTTAGTGCATGACTTGCAAATGTATTTGTCCTTAATTCAAACAGACTAGAATACCAGGATTTTCATAGGTAACTATAGAAACCTAGCTCTGGGGTCAGGGCTGTAAATCAAGAGGATGTCCGGGATATGTCAGTTGTCAGCTGGTTTAAAAACAAATCCCTACTCCCTGCCCCCAGGAAAAAAAAGCAGAAAAATCCTCAATCTGCTGTTCCTGTCTGTGTTGTCTCAGTGCACTGACTGCTTTTTTTCCTGAGCTTGCACTTGAACTTTTTATCCAGTGGCCGGAGTAACGCTTGAACATAGCTCTGGGTGCAAATAGACACTTGGTGCTTGCTGTGAAAATATCTTCTTGCATTATCAAAATACGTTTCCTCAGTAGTAGGTACAATGTAGGAAACTGAATTTTTGTAACAGAAGAGTTCTTAATAAAAGTGTGATTCTCCTCGTTATGTTCTTATCTTTTCGTAATTCTTTTTTTATCATTTTAAAGCCGATCTAAGATGCCTCTCTTTTTCCTCCCCCTCCCATACCACAGCTTCAAAACAATAATCCAGTACATTGACAACCAGTTTGAGAGGTACCTCCATGATGAGAGTGGTCTGAACAGGCGCCACATCATAGACAACAGAGTCCATTGCTGTTTTTACTTCATCTCGCCCTTTGGCCATGGGTAAGAAAAAGCTCTTGAGCCTTTCTATTTTAGGGTGTTATATTGTGTTCATAAGTCTGTTCATTACTTGAACTGGAAACTTAACTTTAATTGAGTTACTTCCTACGCTGTCAGTTAGCCAGTGCAATTAAAATGGTCTTTGGGGATTAATGCTCTCCTCTGATTTGTCCCCTTTTTGGCATTTAATACTGTTTTGAAGCAGTCAGTGTTATATTGTTTATCATGCAGAAACATAAAAGCTTATAATATCCGATTAATCTTATAGTGGCAATTTTAATTGCAATTCAACCTTTACACAACCAAGCTGATAAGCAAGCGTTCTGACTTAAATAGTATTTCCAGAATAAATTATGTAGATACTTGAAATAAATAACTTTTAATACATTTGGTCTGTTAAGAAGCAAACAAAAACCCACGCCTTTTTTTTTTTCTTTCTTTTCCACTTGTTGGCAGGCTGAAACCTTTAGATGTAGAATTCATGAAGGCCCTTCATGGAAAAGTTAACATTGTCCCTGTGATTGCCAAGGCCGACACGCTGACGCTGAAGGAGAGAGAGCGGCTGAAGAGAAGGGTAGGCCTAACACTTGTTCAGGAGAACAATGCAGCCCCTACAGTGTTAAAGCCAAATATAAAGGAAATTCAGACTGAAGAGGGGTGAATGATATTGGCCGAGGACCAAAGACCTCATCTTCGGGAAGTGTGGGGTGGGAAATCTTCACTGAAGCTTGCTGTGCTTTGCCAGTTACACGTACAAGAAAAATTGCCCAAGAAGTGGAATAAACCCTCTGTATCTGGGGAAGTTTCAAGTGGGGATGTTTGTGACTGGGTTCTAGTTACAGTCATCTTTTGCAAAAGCAGTTCTTAGGTGAAATGAAGAGGAGCATAGTCTTACCGGGTTTCAATACTTGCTGTAATTCTTTTTGGGAATCTTTCCTCTGAGCTCCTTTCATCTGCTGCTTGGTGGCCTCTCAGGGTTGAGCACAGCGCACGAGCTCTTTGCCAGTTACCTCCAGTTACACCGGATTTCAGCTGGAACGTGGCAATAGTGCAGGCAAATATGTTTCCCAGTGTGAGTGTGGAACTGCACGTTTTCCATTACGGGTCTGTAAGTGCTGTTAGATGAGGGTTTGTGATGTACGCTTATCGGGGAGGATGGAGGTGAATCCCACTTTACATGCCCTGTGACGAACTGATTAGTTAAAGGCAACCTCTCTTGACATATTCCGTGCTAAGTGCTTTGTAGTTTGAGCAAAGGTACTTTTAACTAACTAGTCTTTAAACCAGCCTTGACTTACATGTATGGACATCACATTTGTGCACTGGCTAAATATAAGGGGATGAATGGGGCAGCCCGAGGGAGGGAGGAGGAACAGGTAAACATGTCTCATTATTTTTGTGCTGCTGACAAAGGTCACTCCACAAACGGAGTTTACACTGAGTCAAATGTATCATGTGGTTCCAAAGCTTTGAAAGTCTGGCTACTGTATATTGTTCTAACTCAAAGCGTCTTGGCTAAAAGAATCCCTAATCAAGAATAAGAATCAAAATCCTGCTTTGCTGACGCAGCTTGAAGTCTTATTTTTTTCAGATGTTTCTGCCATTTGGCCATCAATCTAAAGTAAAATGTGTTTGTTTTGCTGCCTTGGGCTAAGCGGCAAGATCAGTTTGTGGTGCTTGCAAAGGAAACCCAGCTTGGAGTAATTCCTGTTTGGTCTTTCTGGAATTCAAAGTTATTTTTTAAAACTGTTGAGTGGGAAGAAATGCAAGGCAGTTTCACAAGCTGTGCCATGCAAGGCCGCTAAGGAAACCTGCTCAAAAGAATGACTTCATGAGAGGGGAACTAATATTTTGACTTTTTTTTTTAATTTCCCATGGGAAGGCTAATCTTTAGGAACACAGAACCCTCTGAGGCCAATAAAATTCAGATTTGAAGAAGCAAAACGCTGCTTCATTGTTAGGACCATAAAATACAGTTTGTTTTTATTGGAATTCTTTTTCCTTTCAGGAAAGCACTAGGTTTAACAGCTGTAATATATTATTCTAGCACCCCTTGTTGTCGACTTTCCCGTTATTGTTTCACTTGCATTTTATCTTCAAGATCTCAGCCAGGTTAAATGTGCTTTCTTGTTTTATGCAGCTACTTAAAGGCATGGGCTGCAGCCTGCCCCGCCTCTCCCAGCTGTGCATCTTCTATTGTCATTTGCTGACAACTTCGTTATCTTCTTTTTTGCAGAACAGTAACAACGTGTTGGTTTAAATGTAATTGTGTGAAGGTAGCTGTTAATTGCTTATTGGCAACACCTTTTCCCAAATTTCTTTTTTGCTTTAAAAGTACTGCTGTGTGTGTAGGTGGGAGCTGATAATATTTAATTGAGTGTGTGTGCGCGTGTGTGAGTGCGGGGGATGTTTATATACCTGGCAGGAAAACATTGTCAGGGGAATAGCTGTGCTTCAAACGTGATCATTCCTCTTCTCATGGTGTGAGGGATTGTTTTAATTTAACCAGCTGTTCAATAATAGTTTAATAGCTCCTCTTGGACAAGTTTCATTTCTACTGTAGCTATCGGATGCCATCGCAGAGAGATCGGGGAACCCAGCAGTGCTTTGGGGAGGCTCATTGGGACCCCTCGTCCATCTGAAGTCTGGTCCTATTTGTGTTGTCCAGTTCATGTCCAGTTCCATATGGAGTAATGATAGAACAAGTCCTTACAGGGCCTTTTCCAAATGGTTTTACAATTAACCCCCCTGATTTTGCCCAAACTTTGACCACTGTGAGTTCATCACTGCAGTGGTGGGTGGGGCTGGGGGTCACAGCTTGTTAGGGAATAAATACTCATCAAGGAAGCTGGCTCAGGTAACCTGTTCTGCTGAGACACCCACAATGCATCCTCCGTGCTCTCTCGTACCACCACACTTCCCTCCGTGACAGAACATCTTCTCAGTGCCCTGGATGGGTTTCTGACATAAATGTTTGTAATAGCGTGGCAGCAGGAGCGTTCCCCTGGGGAGAGAACTGGCTGTGCCACCTCTGGGGACTGCCCCAGGCCCGGGTGACACACTAACCCTGCGGCCTTTCATCAGGGAAAGAGGGTGCGCAGGAACACAGGGCAGCAACACCATTAGTAACAATAAAGCAAGCTGTTTATGGATGGTTTTTCTCTGAGTGGATTTAGAATAACTTTCTCTAGTTTAAGTGGATAATAAACTTTTGTCTTTTTCATTCAAGAGGCAACAGGCCCTGTCTCTTTCCAGTTTTGTACATCTGAAATACACGAAAATATACTTTGACATGAGCTGTGTGGTTTTTTGTAATTAATGAATCTTTTTACCATTCACTGCTTTTACTTGTTTTTTTTCATATAAACTTCACTGGTTTTCTCTGCTCCTTTATTATGCTCCATGTAAATCTCCTGGGTTTTTAAAAATTTAATTGCTATGTTTTCTAAAAATGCATTTTTCATTTGTGCTTTTTTAAAAAATCTTTAAGCTTTGGACATCGACTCAAGTACATATCTGTTAGTCTTCAGAAAGCACTGTGCCAGAGTGCATTGTGTTACAGATACTGTATTAGTTTTGCAGCTGACATTCATAGCAACTGGTGTCCTGATTCCCATGTTTGTTCCCTGAGTACAACTACAGATTGTTGTCTGAAGACCTTTATTTTAAATCTGTATTTCTGCACGACTGCACAAAAGTGTGCTAGTGAAGGTCACATCCATCAGGAATGTCACAAAACATCTTTAGAGTCTGTTCTTCTTGGGACAGAGGGACAGGTGAGCTGCTGCTGGGGCTTAGCTGTGTCTGAGTGCGCAGATTGATCGCAGATTGCAAGCGCTTTCATTGAGAGGTAATCTCAGCAAATGTGGTGGCTTTTTAGAACGCCTGTTAGTAACGTCTTTAAAATAGAACCTCTGTAGTTGGCAAATCTCAGCAATGTTTTTAAGATACTCTTTTTTTGGCAATAGTAAACTAAAGTCTTTAAAATCCAACCAGGGTCTAGTGTACGTTCCTTTTTTCATTTTGAGTTCTCTAGATGTGACAGACAAGTCAATCAATTCTATGTATTTTTGACTTAATACCTCTTCAATGAAATAAGAATTTATTATTATTCCCTTTTTGTAAACTTCAGGTTCTAGATGAGATTTCTGAACATGGCATTAGAATCTATCAGCTCCCTGATGCAGATTCTGATGAAGATGAGGAGTTTAAAGAACAAACCAGAGTTTTAAAGGCAAGTTTCGCTCTTAATCTATCATTTTGCTGCAGTAGTTCTTCAAGCCTACAGTAAGCTTAAAAGTACTTTATTGCTTTATAATATTTTGAAAATTCAAGTTTTCTTTGGATGTTGACTCTGAATTACAGTCCTTTTTATTCTAGTCTAGTGTGTCATAACTTTCTTTTCTCTTTTAAATGTAAGCGACTCTTCTTAAGAGCTGTGATTTGCAGTCTGTTTCCTGACTCAATCCTTTTAACGTGCAAGCAAAGAGAGTGCCCTGTGTGTGTGTTGTGGTTACTACACTAATTAGCAACTTTCCTCTCATTAGAGCAGATAATAAAGGTTTTACTGCAGTCATTTCCTCTCTGTGCTGTGATACTTGCAAAGGTGCTTGAGGAATGTCTCTGAAATTCTCTCCTGGCCCCTTCAGTGTGTGGCTGCAGCGTGTGGCTGTTGGCCCGTTTCCACGGGTGATGTTATGGCAGATGACAGGTTGTGCCCAGCCTGTACTTCAACAGTCAAGTGTTCCTAAAGCAAAGCGTCATTTCCTTCTGTGCCTCTGGTGAGACAAACGGGTCTAATGAACCTGCAGGTGTTAATAGTGTGAGGCTGCATTGCCTGGAATGGGATTTGTTGGATTTCTGATGTGGAAGGATTTTAGTAGAGTGCATTTGTCAATATTTCTCTTTTCCCCTCTCTGGTCTGTTACTTAGAAGTCTTTGTGCTTTCCTTAAAAGAAAAACAAAAAAAGCAACCAATCAAAACCCAAAGCAGTACCTTGTTTTTCTCCCTCTAACTAGGCTAGCATTCCCTTTGCCGTCATTGGATCCAACCAACTTATTGAGGTGAAAGGGAAAAAAATCAGAGGCCGTCTGTATCCCTGGGGAGTTGTTGAAGTTGAAAATCCAGAGCACAACGATTTCCTGAAGTTGCGCACAATGCTGGTGTGAGTAATGGTAAAATTATCCATCTCCTGTGGTGATGTCACCGTTACAATGACGAGAGAGGTACCAGAGCGTGATCTCCTTAATTCAGATCCAGCTCTGCGGGCAGCAGAGAGTGACTTGCCCCCTGCACCTTGTTTTGCTGCTGTAACCCTGTGATCTCTGAATTCAGAAAATATTTTCTATATTTTACATTGTCAGATACATGTGACAGTTTTTATGCCTTCTGTGAACTGATCTCCTGGCTTTACATACAAATTGACATTTTCTCATCATGCAATGGGTGGGACAGAGAGGCTTTTAAAATATGACTCAAAGTGACGGATTAAAGCAGGAGGAGTATTCTAAAGGCAAAGCTCCTTTTTCTCGGCAGTGTGGGAAATCCTGTTTTGAATATGGCAACCTGCCCCTTTCTGATTTGAGCTGATATGGCTGTTCTGCCTCTGGAGATTTCTTTTTAATTGAAAAAAATCCTTTTTTAAAAAATCTTTTTGAAAAATGAGAACTCAGCGTTGTTGGAAATGGAATCCTGTTGTGTAGCTCTGATCTCAGTCTCCACTGGGCAGGGGTTGCCCTCTGCTGGTCACTGATAACCAGCATTTTTTTCTTCTTTTGGCAGTCAGGAGTTGTTAGGCAATGTCAGCTGTGATGTGATCCCAGGAGCTCCACCTAGTTCTCAGTTACAAATTATACTTAATAGCACTTAATTCCTAAAGTGTTTTTTGACTCTTAAAGTATCTTTCTCAATAACAGCCTTCACAAGGTTCTTGCACAACAAAGACTGGTTAATAAAGCTCCTGTACAGTAATTAGTAAACAAGAAGAGGAATAACAGACTGTATGGGAGGGTGGTGGGAGGGCACTTAAGTGCAAATTAAAGACCAATAAACATGAAAGCTGTGTTCTCGCTGGCTTTATGGCAGATCGGGTCTGGAAGGATTATTTTTCCAGTAAATACATCCATTATATAAAACAAAAATAGAAGATAAAAGGATGTTGTTCTTTCCTTTGACAAGAAGAACAAAGTGTTCACTAGCCCTTTGCATGTTCCAGAACGCACATGCAGGACCTGCAGGAGGTGACCCAGGATCTGCACTACGAGAACTTCCGCTCAGAGAGGCTAAAACGCACTGGCAAGTGAGTATGTGCCTGCCTTTGGGCTTGGCTGCTTGGGAGAATCTGCAGTTCCCACTGTGACCTGGGACTTGCTCTTCCTCCTGTAACTAGTTATTTCTCACGACATTTCAACCTGTGGCACTACTGAAATTTGCAAAGTGCTGTGCTGACAGCTGGTCTTGTGTTCACATCCGTTCCCTTTTCTCAAGGCTTTTAATTGGAATTTGCATAGAGAGGCAGTGGGCTGTGAGCAAGACTGGTTTTTATTTAATGATGTCTCCTTGGAAAAAGTAAACTCCAGTGGACACATTTAAATAGCCCCAGCCCGTCTGATCAGGTCGGGTGTCGCTTCTCCGGTTGTTGTAAGGCTGCTTCGGTGGGTGTTCTCGTGCTCCTTCATACAGTGCTAGAAAGAGAGGTTTAGACCACACAGTCTTTTTTTTTTTTTTTGGTAATGTGTGTGGGTTTTGTGGATTTTTTTTTTCTTGGTAAGAATTCTGTCCTTGGCAGACTTAAAGCAAAAAAAATCCGCATCTACCTGTGCTGGATCTCTTTTGATAGCAACGTAACTCTTGTTCCCACTTTACTTGTTCTTCAAGTATTCAGCCAGGCATTTTGATCTTAAGGAAGAAAGGAAACAGCCTACGCAGCTTTCTAATGGCTCATTTTGTATCACGGATAGACAGTGAAGGCAATCTCTTGATTAGAGTAAATGACAAAATCTACCCATAACAGTGAAGAAATAGAATTCTAAGAAACAGAGGGTGAATAATAGGAGTCTGAGGTAAAGATTCCTTTTACAAAAAGGGAACATGGGTTTACCAATGCCCTCATTTCCCCTGTGAGGAAGCACATAAGCTTTTTTGTTGTTGTTATGTTAGCTGAAATATGAACCTTGATTCTCTTTTTGGACACTTCTGCTCCTGTATCTTACAGCATAAATGTGTTCTTTTGTACAATAGGCCTGTTGAAGAGGACGTGGTAGACAAGGATAGAATCCTCCAGCAGAAAGAGGCTGAGGTAAGAGGGAGCTTCTAAAACTGTTGTTCTTTAATGTAACATGCTGTGTTTCAATTTCAGTGTTCTACATCAGCTGCTGCCCACGGAGTGTACGACTGGAGTGGTGATAAACAGCAGCCCTGCTCTGCCCATACAGGGTGCTTTGTTTGTAGCCGCTTGCGTGCTGTGGATGGCAGCAGCATGGGGACTCGTGGTGTCGGCAGGCCATTTATCACTTCAGCCTGAATGCTAATTTTCCATAGGGATAGTTGCTATTTTTAAAGTACTGAAATCAATTTATGTTTGTCAGCTACGTGTGCTGCTTGAGACGTAGCATGTTGGGGTAGATTGAGACTCTGATGCCATTTCAGATGGGCATGGCTTACTACAGGCATATTCCCTGTACATTTCTTCTTATGTCTTGTGGCTATGGAGTAGAAAAGGTTTCTTGAGTCTTAAAAATTCCGTGATATAATTAACATACGTGGTTTTTCATCTTAATCTTGTCTTGCAGCAAAACTCGTAGTATTTCTCTTGTACCAGTCAACTTAAGAATTTGATGTTTTCAATCTCTGATTTCTTACTCTGGTTTCAAGTTGTTACTAGGCTTTTCAACTTAACATTTTTATGCTAAAGTTCTAAAGATTCAGAGATTTTTAGCCTGGTATTTAAATTGGAGTAGTACACTGCCAACGCCTATGACTGCCTGCATTGTGAAAACTTAAGACTTGCTGCCAATTGGAAGATAGTGTTTCTTCTGTTTATCCTTCTTTTACCCAATTCAGCTTGGATCCAAGTCCATAAATAGAGGAAGGGGTTATTTAAAAGATCAATGCATATATGCATGATTTGGAGTAGGAAATAAAAAACTACAAGCAGTTTTGTGTGTTTCTAAGGTGAAAGATTCAGAGTCCCGTACATGGAAATTTTTGAAACGTAGTTATTTCTGTCTGTGCATTTTCTTTTTCCTTTGTAGCGTCCATATTTAAAAATAGCTAACCCTGGCATGTTGACATAAATAGCAAAAAAAACTTTCCTAAAAGGAAATGCAGAGGCAGCTGATTATCACCATAACTAGTAGCTAATAATATGAATTACTGGAGATGAAATGAGCTGCATCTTTATCGCTGTACAGCTTCATTTCAGCAGCACAAGCACACTCGATGGCCGTGCGCTTAGAGAGTGGAATTTCTGTGAGTATTCTGTACACAAATTAACTGCCTCCCATTGACTGACGTGTGTGTGAAGCAACCCTAGACTATCAGCTGACAGCCAGGAGTACTAGGTGGTTTGAAAATGTCAAGAGCATTGTTTGGAAAGGTGGTGTGGCTCAAAACCCCGTCCAGCCTGGCCTTGAACCCCTCCAGGGGTGGGGTAGCCACAGCTTCTCTGGGCAAATGGGTGTGTGTATATATATATATGTGTGTGTAACTTATGTTTTTATATAATATGACTAAAGGGATGAGGTCTTGAATTTCTTGGAGGACAATCTCTGAAAGTTTCTTCTGAGACTAATCACCTCGGAATAACTGCTGCTGAAGTTGCAGAGGATTAGGTTAGAAATTGAAAAAACAAATAGATTTTTAACTTCTGCATTCTATTATCCCAAAGAGATCAAGAGGCTTTGCTGAATCTTCTGTAGATAAGCTGGTCTGAAACCCCATCGTCTCCGTATCATCCCTAAGGTTCAGACTGGGAAGAGCCTGGGGAGGGAAGAGGCATGGAGGAAATGGGCTTGCATTCCATGGCCTTCACAGAGAAAACAAATAGCCATTTCCCCTCCTGTTGTGCATTCCCATCAGCACCGGTGCTTGGAGTTCTAGTTACAGTTTGGTGAGGTTTCTCTAACCTTGGAGGGAACAAATGCTTGGGCTGCTGCCAGGGTCATCTCTAGCAAGGTATCACTTTTGCTAAATGATCTTTTATTGTGCCAAAGGATGTGGTCCCCACTTCAGCAACCTGGAATTGCTAATCTGTCGTTTTGGATTTATTGCTGAGCCTGGCTGTACTTTTTTGCTCATTTGCAAGTGATGACCTCTTTTTCTGAGCTGGCAAGTGAAAATAAGAGTATGGGATCCATGTTCCTTACTGTAAATATGCTGCAGTTCAGATTATTTTGATGTCGTAGTGTAAATGAGCACAAAGTTCAGGACATTTGTAGTGCTGTGCTGTATTCTTCCTACTCTGAAAACATCTTGTAATAAAAACCTTTTAGAGTTTTGAGAGGCAGTGCTTACATAAAAAATTGTCATTACGCAGAAACAGCAAGGAATGAGCTTCCTCTGATTTTCCTGGTGAGCTGTCCCGAGGTGTTGGCACATCCCTGTGCTCCGCTGCCCTTGGTGGAGCTGCCCAGCAGCAGCCTGAACATAGGAGTTAAATTGCTTTCTCTCTGTCCTTCCACTCTCTGGCTGTGTCTATCCTGCTGGAGCCAGGATGAAGAACGGCTCAGCCTGGAGTCAGTGGGCAGCCTGTGGTGGGTGCGGGTCCCTGCCTGGTGCTGCGGGTATTTCCATAACTGTTTGCATGGAAGATACGGTGAATACTCGTACGGGGAGAGAAAGCATGGCTGCTGAAGGCCTGCAGGCCTGAGGGAAATAAAAATGGCTCTGAAGTTTAATTTGTTGAAGTAAATTTTAGTCCTGGCATAAGTAAACTATGTGGAGCTTATACCAAGGTTAAATTTTCTCTTTTGCTTTTTGCTCTCTGGGAATTCACAGTAATTGTAAGTTTTAGCAGATTTCCAAGCGCTGCTTCCTGTCTTCCTTTTCATCGTCCACATCGACCCTGTGCTGTCGTGTTGTGGCATCCTTCAGGGCACGATGGCAAAGTCCCTGCAGAACACATTAATGCTGCTCTCACAAGAGAGAGGGTTTTGCTGTTGGGCAGGACCAGAGTCACGGTGTGCCCTTGGCGCTGGTGGTCCCCAGCAGCAAAGGGAACACGGGTGTTGATACAACACCAACCTCAGTCTGTTGTGAGCTTTTGCATTCGCCTTTATTAAGAGGAAAGATGGTTTCTGTCTGTGCTGCGGGTGTGGTAAGGTGAAGACACACGAGTTGGTTTTAGCTTCTATTGTGATGGGCGGGAATGGTTCTTACTGGTTCTTACATGTGGTTATATTGAAAACTGCACAATTATTCTTAGAATAATGAAAACTTCCTATACAAGCCTCAGATTATTACATTATTTCCAGTTTGAGATGGACTTATATTTTATACAATGTGTGTGGAAATTGCAGCCTATTTCTTTTCAAGTTTGTAAGATCGGGCACTTGCAATTGTGTGTGTGGAGCCTTCCCCACCTGCATCTGGAAGGAAATACCTCGTGATTTGTAAACCAAATTAGAAGTATTTGCATATACATTTTGAAAATCCATATTACTGTTTCTTATTCTTTCTTAGGAATACTTATTTAAAATAATGTTATTTTTGGAAAAAAATGCATTATATATAATTGATGAGATGGAAGTTGAGATGGAGTTATGAGATGGAAGTTAACTTGCAAGTGCCATAAGAAAACGCCTTTAAGAAAAGTTATTTCCAGGAAGTCATTGTTTAGATGTAAAAATATTGGTGCTTAATATGTTTAGTCTTTCTTTCCAAATTTTGTAAACATATTTCTGTTTTGCTTTTGAAGTAGTTTTGAAATTCTGTCTGCGCTTTCAGCTGTTACTGCTGCTAGAAGTTTCCCGAGGTCCCTGGTAGCCCCAGGATGAGTGTTGGCACATGGCATTGCATGATGCGCACGTGTGTCGCAACAAAGCAGTGTTGGCTCCCTCAAGCAGGGTGTCTGCACGCACAGAAAGGGCCTCTTTGCTTTACTGGAGATTAAATGTTACTAACACAGGTCTGCAAACGTAGCTCGCTTCAAAGGATTTGGATTTTATTGCTAAATTTTCATTGTAAGTGATCTTACAAATGTTTTGTGAAAGTTGGATATAATGCATTAAGGAGTCTGAGGTGGGAAAAACAAGGTATTCAATCCTGTAAATGGAACATTTCCATTTTGTAAAGAGTAAAATCAGATCCTCATTCTGCTATGGAAGAAAAAGATACAAAATTTCCTGGGTTTTTGGATTTCTCATGAAATGGTTTTAAATGTGTGGGTGTTTTCCTCTTCCAGCTGCGCCGCATGCAAGAGATGATTGCACAGATGCAAGCCCAAATGAGGATGAAGCCTGGTGATGATTAAGATGCTTAACATCTGGATGCTTCAGGTATTGCTTTTCTGTTTACTCCTCTTACATAAGTTTTTTCCCAATGATTATTGTTAAGTTTGCACTTTGGAGTTGCCTTTACAGTACTTACAGAAAAAATTGAGTCATGTTCTGGGTAGCCTAGAAAAAAAGACCTGTGCAGATGTTACCTTTCCAGCTGGTTTTAGGACCTGTAATTGTGTATCTTCAGTGCCTTGGTTTTGAATGATCTGGCTTTGTTTCCGTTAGCAAAAGCTGCTCAGAAAACTAATTTGACTGTATATAAACAAAAGTTCTGGTGTTGTGGGGTGTGTGGTCTCCTGAATTTATAGCAGGTTTTTCAAAGCACCAAACAGAACTTGAGGCAAATTGGTGATGTGCTGAATGAGAAGTCCAGCGATGCTGTGTGTGATACCATGGGTGGGATCAGAAGGAGGGAAGAAAAAACAATTCCTGTAGCAAATATTCCTGGTTTCTTCAGAATGCAGCTCTTCTGGCATAACTTCTCTTTTAAATGCAAGAATAAAAAAAGAGAAGGGTATGAGGAGTCCTGTTGCTTAATACTCCAGTTTAATACTCCAGTTGTGATTGCTGGTCTTCTGGAATGTAAAGCTTGAATAAAATGGATTATATTATCCCTTATGACCTTGTGGCAGCTGCCAACATTCCAAGCCTAAAATAAGGAGATTTTTTGTTGCCTTTATTTGAACCTTCAGCCTTCCTGTTTATATTTAAAAAGAAAAATAAAAAAAAAAAGAAGAAAAAGAGTAAAAAAGTTTCCTAAGGAATAAACTTATTCACCTAATTTCTCTTTAAGCAGAAGTTGATGGTTTACTGGTATGTGCACTGGGATCTCTGAGCGAAGTAGTTCAGGGGGGAGAAAAGTAATTCAAACGCAGGTTTCTTGCTGTCATAGTTCCAGGTCTTGTGGATAGAGGAGTCTTCACATCGTGTCTTCCAACTGTCATGCTGAGGTCTGTTTTCCCAGCTCTGGGAATCTAAACAGTGAGGAGGATTTTGGGGCTGACCATGCAGTGTGTGCGATGGCAGTGTCTCACACAGAGCTCTTGCTTCCTTGGGCAGGAGCAGGTAATTTTCCAGCCCATTCAATACATTAGTCTGAACTGAAGGTCCCGTTTTCATGGAGATTTTGTTATCCTATGGCCAGACTCTGACCTGGTGCAGTCTACGTTATTATCACTGGTTTCTGTGAAGGTGCTTGATTCTTTGTGTGATTTACAAATCCCATTGAATCACATGGCATCCTTCAAACTGATACTGAGTAAGAAAAAACCCACCCTGAATCTACTCAGCTTGTCCATAGCCGTTGCTGGCAGAGCACGGGATGGCAGATGGTACAAATACAGTCAGAACTCCGTCTTCTGGCTTTGCTGTGAATCAGTATCCGAGGGCTAACGGGATGCAGCTTTCCCACAAATCGTTAGCCAGTTATGGCACCAGATTCCCTGTGTTTCACAGCTTCTGGTATTTATAAAAACAAATTGGGGCATGGTTTGTGCAGCCTTGGATACGTAAGCAAACAGTTCTGAGCACCCTCATGTGAGTCCCGAGGAGATGTTCTGTAGATCCCCTACGTTGCTAGGGGGGAGCACGGCTGGGACCACTCGGTGTGTTGCACAGGGGAGCTCTGCAGGTTTAACTGAGCGTCCACACGATCATCTTGTGGGGTAGTTTGAACTAAATCTCAAGAAAGTTAGTTGATCTGAAGTACTGAATGTGAACAAATTTGAAAAGGATTTGGATGAGAACATCGTTATGTGGACATCCTGCTGTTCCTTTGGCATTGCGAGGCTGCGGTTCTGCAGCTGCTGTGGGAGTCATTGTTTGACAGACTGCTTTCAGGGAAGAATTTTGAACTTCTTTTTCGTTACCCTTGAGATACCAATTGACAGAGGTTTAGTGTGATTTGCTGACTCGTACGCACAGGCAGGAGGGCAGTTGCAGCCCCACTAACCCAGAGCATTGCTGGGTGATGGTGACAGCGTGGGGAATCCTCACCTGGAGCCTGGCCTCGCGGAGGGCTCTCCCCTGCACACTCAATGCCTGGAATGATGATCTCAGCCTCCAGCATTCCCATCAGATTTATTTGCTGTATTTTATTCAACTTGCTATTTCCAGAGAAACAAGGAAACTATTTAACAGAACCAAACTGCTAACAAATTTAAATATACTTGATATCAATCTTTTTGTTCTGTTGCAGCTTATCTTGAGCATCTCTTAAAGTTCTTGTAAAACTAGAACCTAAAGGATCAGCTTTGCTACTGTCTCTCCTCCAATTGCTCTTTTGCACCCTTCTTATGCTGAGAAAAATATTTAACTTTATAGATAACTTAGGTAAAAATGAACATTTTCCCCCTCTTTATTTTAGACAAATTCCTATATATTCATTTTTTTCAAAAGTCCCTTAAAAATATATTCCCCTTCACAAAGTACAGCTGTAAAGATATTTTCAGATATTTGGGGAAAAGAGCAGTTTGGTGCAAATACCTTCATAGATAACGGCTAAAGAGTGAGAGTAGGATAACGAAATGTGGTAATGTCCAAACATGTGAAATACATCTGAAACCAGAAGTGGGTATTTCAGGGTGGGGAGGAGGTTGCTGAATGCTTTGAGGTTTTCTGGAAAGAGTCTGGCATTGCACAATGATGAGAAGTGCTGAACTCAAACCCTTGCTGAAAAGAGGGAAGAGTCTGTGTGATCACAAAGTGCTGCACAGATGGGGTGACTGGAAGCTCTGGTTTGCCCCATCCCTTTTGAATGGGGGTGTCTTTCAAGGGTTTGTGGAAAGAACAAAGGGAACAATTACTTCAAACAGTTTCCTTCTTTCTGAAGCCAGAGTAAGAGAAGCATCGTGGGGGTGACAGAGACAATACCCAGGGGCCATGCTCAGAGGCTGGATAGATTTGTTGGTGTGGAGGAGCAGAAGCCTGATGGGGATGGGGAGCAGCACTGGCAGAGACTGGGTTAGGAGCAGGGGAGGAAGGTGGTTTGGAAACAGTAGTGCCCAGTGTGTCAGCCGTAGTGTGTGCCAAAGCCCGTGAGCCTGGGCTGACTGGAGAAGCTGGGGGTGATGTGGAGCTGTGGAGAGCAGCCTTGCCGAAGGTGTGCTGACCTGTGCTTTCCTCTGAACTTCTCACAGCTCCCGCGCACAGCCAGCACCTGGGGAGGTGTGTGCCCCAGCAGTGACAGCACAGTGAGGCACCAGAATACTTAGGGGGGGTCTTTTTGGTTTTTTTGGTTTTTTTTTTACCCTAACTTTTGATATACTAATCTTATGAGTCTGTGTGAGGCCTGGTGAAAACTTCAAGATGAGCTTGGATTGCTGCTTATGTTTGACAGGTCAAATGAAGGATTGGAGAGGGAGGAGTTGGAGTGGGTGGAGTAAATCACCAAAAATTAAAACAGATTTAGTTTTATTTGGATAGTCTAATATGAAATGCTTTTGAAATTAGCCTGCAGTAATTCCAACAGCATATTTACCAGTTTCTGAACTTGTCCATCTCAAATGAACAAGTATTACGAAAAGCTGGAATTGTTTTTTCAAATGAAATGGTTATTAATGGGCGTTTCTTCCATTTCCTTCCCTTTCTGAGAGTGTAGCGCTTTGCAATCTGTTTTCCTCTTGTTATTCTTACAAATCTGGGTTGTCTGTCTTCCACCCAGCTTCGGATCGTGCTGGGACAAACCAGTAACAGAAGCCAGGCTATGGAAAACAAATATAGCCAGCTGGAAATGCAGTTATGGTTAGGGAAGCGTGTTCAGGAAAAAACCCAAGCATCTTGCACTTAAAATATCTGTAGGATGGTGAAAATTCTTTTATTATAGCTCATGATTTCCACAAGTGTTCTAAAGCCTCCTGAGCTCACTACCACTGCTCTGATTCTCGATAAGAACAGTGCTGAAGGCACCAAACAGCCCATGTTTTCTACCAGTGAACTGACATCATTTAACAGAACAACACAAAGCATTGTCATAGCAACCAGCCTCCCGAAAGGGTGCTGTTGAATGCAGAATTGATCTGATGAGAGATGTCATTTGAGGAAGTGAGGATCATGGTGTAGTTTTTGGCAGCTGAAATCGAGAGCCTGGAGAATGTGAAGCAAGTATTTGGGAGAAGTGCCTGGCGGTGCCAGTGGCTGTTCCTCTGGCTGGAAACTGGCCCAGCAGAGTCCCTCCTCCTGCCCTTCTCAGTGCTCTGGGGATGGGGGTGCTCGGCAAATCCCATGGTGATGGCCCAGCACGCATTTTGATTTCCCTTAGAGGGTAGACTTTTGATTGAAATTGTATTTTTTCCTTTGTTACTGTACAACTGAGGCGCTGAACTTGTGTGGCTCTGTAGGACCTTGGAGTTGACTTGTACAGAAAGTCTTAGCGGGGTCCCCAAGAGCCACCCTGCAGCAGGTGCCCCCCCGCCCTTGTGTGTAATGCACAGAGCCCTGGGCAGGCTTTGGGTGAGGATCATGGTATGGCTTTTATTCCTTGATGTACAGAACAATAACATTTCCATTTGTGTTTGTTCATCTAAAAGTATTATCAGCAAGATAGTCCCCCCACCTCCCAAAACCAAAACAGACTCCAGAGCTTTCCAAGGAGTGATGCAATGTTTGCAAAACATCAAATGAAAAAGATCGACACACCCAATAGCAAGTTTTCTCTGATACTTTCACATAATTGCCCAAACTGTATCTCAATAAATTTTGTCACTCAGTGGATTAATGTAAATCGATTCAATTTTTGCCAAGTGATCCCAGAGAATGTAAAACAGAGACAATGTGATGTTCCTAATGGGTCACTGCAGAAACCCTGTTTTGTGGGGAAATGTCGGGGGGAGTGGAAATACATTTACTTGCTTTTCAGAAGTGTGCTGATGCCTTGGGAAGGATGAAGTCCCCAGCGCGGTGGCTACAGCAGCATTGTCAGTTCTCGTGAATACGTGTGGGGACACCTTGCACTCTGCCCAGGAGTGATCCAACGGGCATGTTCCACCTCCTGTGTCTCTGTGACACAGGGCTGGGTGCAGGTGGGATGCAGGGGGTCAGGGGAGGTACCAGCTGCCAGGATTTCTCAGACATTAGTAGATCTGAGGATGGGCTGCAGGGACCTCCCAGCTCCATGTCAGAGCCTGATGTGGTGTCACAGGGGACTTGGAAATGCTTCAGGCCACCTTTTGCTAAATAAACACTTTCAGAGAAACATTTCTTGTACTTCAAGAGCTTGGAGCCTGGTATATGTGACTCAGTGAATATTAACCCTATTAGCACATGAAATTAACTGATAAACATTACAAAGCAATTCAAATGCCAGTTTTGTAACTTAGCAGATGTCATCAGCCAGGTATATGCTATGGGGAAGTATAAGGGGTTGCTACAGACCAGCAAAAGAAAAGGGAACAAACTTGAAGCTGCGAAGTCATCAGAGGATGACCGGTATGTCAGAAACCCAGAGTATTGGGCGTGTGAGTGACAATGTGAGTCAAAATTAGTGATCAACAGGACAGTGGTGTCACCCAATACTTTACTTGTTCTGGAAAGACGCCATTTCTCAAAGTTCTAGTTGATGACTGGGCACTACAAGGGCTGCAGCTATCACATGGAACGGGTGCTATTTGAAGGAAAAGAATTTAGGTCAGTGAGAAAATGTAACTGCTTATAAAGCAAATTTCTGTGATTGGGAATTCAGAAGTGCAGATGGGGAGATGTCACTGCGTCGCAGTGGGTTGGGAGCAGCTGAGGCAGCAAACCCTTTCCTTCCCGTGTCGTCTCTCTGAAGCGCCGGCAGGAATTCACATCACAGCTGGAGGCGTTTATGAAACCTCTGTATTGGTGAGAGGAGTGTGGGGACTGTAAGGTTAGTCTAATAAAACTGGAGATCAAATTTGTAAGGAGTAGTATCAACCTAATATATCATAAAGTATTGTCTCATAAGGAGATTAGGAGGAAAAAGCAGTGAAATGAATGCAGGCTGAGGTGCACAACCATACCTTGCCCGAGTACATTCTATGAGTGTATAAAATGTGGCTATCGTGTTGCTGATGCTGGTAACACCAGTGCACAGCTGTGCTCCTAGCAGCCTTCATGTTTATTGGAAATTCCAGCTGTTTTGTGAGTCTGAAACATCAGTCATGGTTTCCTCTTGGGCCGTCTCTTGTGACAGACCAGTGTTAGGCAGGCGATGGCAGAAATTCAGCTTCTCTGTCACACTCAAGGTGGCTGTGTCACACAGTAGGTTAATTTTGAATTTGAACATTGAATTTGGTTAATGTGTGGACTCTGGCTTTAAAGCCTCGATGCTGGTTGTTGGGGGAAGTGGTGGCCTCCTTAAGATGGTAAGTAATTGTGTATTGAACGGAATTCCCGCTGTGGGAATGGCAAAGAGCCCAGGGCCCTGTCATCACTTCCCTCGCTCCCTGTCCCAGCGTGGCCTGGGTGAGGGCTGCGCTGTACAGGTGAGGTTACACAAGTCTCTTGTAGGATACTTCTTTTTTCCATCCAGATGAATGTTTAGATTAAGCTGTTTTTCCTATCGGGAATGAGTAGTTCTGGTGCTGGAGAATTTGAGGTGTCTCCGAGCTCCAAATCTGACGTGGCTGCTTGAGCAGGGCCCGGTTTCAGGGAAGGCCGGATTTCTGCTTTCTTTGCAGCAGCCTTTCAGAATGGCAAATAGCTAGAGATATCCAAAAGTGGTAGTTACTTAAATGACAGGCCGGTATCCCGTCCCTCAGCCGCGTGCGTGCTGCTGTGAGTGCTTGGGAGATCCGTTTGCTCCACTGCTCTGGGGAGCAGAGTCAGAGGGTGTTCGGGCAGGACCTCAGATCGCGGCTGCCTTGGCCCTGCGTGGACAAGGGGCTGTAGCCCAGGGGCTGTGCTCTCACTGGGGTGTGGGTGCTTCAGAAAGTATGTGATTAAAAATAGTCTCACTTACATGTTCTTACTAGATATTTCTGATAAATATTTGGGGCTGAACTGTGTCTGACTGGGCCGGTCCGGTTCCCGTGCAGGTCTGAGATGCAGTGACTGGAACCCCCCGTTCCCTGGCTTCTCTCGGGGGGGCTCAGGCTGCCCCAAACGCCAACGGAGCTGAGAGTTTGTCCTGTCTAATGCTCTTTGTTCTCCGCTTGTGTCCGCAGCAGCACACGGGTCTGTCGTGGATGGGGCTCTCTTTTCTCTGGCCGAACGGTAACGTCCCAAGGCAAACGCTGGATGCCACAGATCAAGACCTGCGTTAAAACAAACACAAAGTCTGAAGATCGTGTTGTAAAACGGCTCATTTTATATATTCAATGTTAATCAAGTTATATTGTATCTTTTTTGATTCTTTTGGTAACACTGTCTTCACACTTATAAATGTGCTTTTATTATCCTTCCTATACCTTTTTATACCAGAACTGGTAGAGCATGCTCTTTGGAGCATCGTTGTGGTAGGTTAAGGAGTCAATCGTGTATCTGCTGGGTTATTCTGAACAGTTTTGTGATTCATACTAAACGACGTGGTGGCCTGTTTACAGTAACCGTATGTGTGTTTGCACAGTATCACAGCTTTCATTGCCTTTCTCAGTCATTGTGTATCATATCAGTTTCTCATAACTCTTTGTGCACTTCCGTTACTTCTGAAGCTTCATCTCTGGTGACTTCTGTTTGTGATGTACGAGGGAAGGTACAACCCGCTGACGACTCACCGGTGATGCCGAGGAGCTGACTTGTCATCGTGCCTTACCACACACAGACACTGCCGGTGCCAGCGGCTCCGGGGCTGCCCCCGGGGACTGGTCCTTGGGTCCCGGGTGCCAATGGCAAGGATTTCTGTCACAGGCATTTCTGTCAGCTGCACGATGGCATGTACTGACCTTTTTATATACCATGACACTAATTTTCATTCGAGTTTTGTAATAAATTGTACCAATTGGAAAGTCTTGAATTTTGGGGTGGTTTTTGTTATTTTGTGGATTTTGGCTTTTTCCAGTTCATGTGTGAAATGCTGCAATGGCGTCGTGCACGGTGCATAATTGAAGGAATCATATTTACCCTAGGGAACAAAGACATTCTCTGGAATTTATCTACATACAAACTCCTTTGATTTCATGTCAAAACAAATTTAGAAGTGTCTTAAGTAGCAGGGCTTTGCATCCACTTTTTTTTCCCCTAAAGTTCATTAGGCGCCTACTGACGGCTTTTAGGTGGGTAAATGCCTTGGAAAATCTGATTGCATGCCTTAGTTTGTAAATTCATGAACTGCTGCTGTTCCCTTCATGTCATCACTGAGTGCATGGCTCTCTTCTGCGTGCTTTTGGAGTCTTGCCTGTAATATATAGTCATGAGCGTAAATTATTTTGCAAATATGGGATTGAGACATTTTGTCTTCTGTACTAGATTGGGGTGTCTTTCATGTAGTGATTAGCCCTAATTTTGCTGTCCGGCAATGAGTGCTTAGTCAGGATGGGATTAGCACATGATTTGCATCTCAGGGATGTGTGTTTGGCTCTTGCTTGAATTGAACTGGGTAAAACGGACATGACATTGTTATCTCAGGGGCTGCTGTAACGAAATTGAAAGAAGAAATGGAGTGACAGATTTGTGCTTATACAGGGTATGAAACATACATGTGCCCACGTGCAGTGTGTGCCCGTATGGGGTATGTAACTTACAAATGTTTAAGAGTAAACATATTCTCGGGAATTGTGTGCCATTATTTGCACCTTTCTCGCTGTTTTTCTTCCAGAATTTTGCATCATCATGTTTTGCAGCCACCTTAAACCAACGTGCTGTGCGTTAGTGCCCGTGGACGTCGGGACGGTCTCTCCCCACCAAGAGCTAGGGCTGCAGTTGTTCCTGGATTCGCTCTGAGCAAAGGTAACGCCAAGGGTCCATCGTTCACAGCCGAGCAGGGCAGTGGGGAAGCAGGCTTTCAAAGGTGTCTGGCCTTTAGTTTTATTAATAGACAGAGCTTTTTTCACCTCCCCTCCTTTCAAAGTAAGGCACCTAAAGTCACCATCACAATTCTTGTGTGTGCAGCCTCAGTGAACAGATTTCCAGTAGTGGATATTGATTATTGATCGATAAACTCTGCTGCCTTCTGACCTGTGAATTCCAGCTGGAGATTCTGGGCTCAAAACCTATCTATTTGAGTAATAGTCAAAGGGCTTGCGATGCTGCTGGTACCATACCTGAGTGCTTTCAACATGGGCTTGATTTTATGCCTTCTGCCGCTTCTTTGATGCTAATTTTCAGTTGCATTTGAACTTGGTTTTGTTAAAATATTTCACAGCTTAATGGGGGAACCTATTAAGCCAGCTCTTTGCTACCGTGGAGATCTCTGGAGAGAGGGCTGTGGCTGGAGCCTCATTTCTGGCCCTGCAGTTCCACTCCTGTCCATGTCGGCGGTGCCGGGGCCGTGGGAGATGCGTCCCTTCCTCTGAGTTCCCCCCCAGCCTTCTCGGGGCTGGCCCTGTCCAGCGCTGGGGCAGTGCCCAGGTGTAGCTGTTCCAGGGCTGAGGAGCCGGTGACCCCAGTCCTCTCGCTCTTCCGTAGATTTAAAACAGTGGCAGACCATAAAACAGCACATGAAAGGCTGATGGGTTTGTTGGCACCTTTAATTGTGGCGTAGAGTCTGAAATGGTCTGTGGTGCTCTAGCATTTAAAAACAGGCAAATATGCTGACAACTACCTGTTTTATTTATTTTCTGATGCTTTGAATCAATGGCTGAAAGAGACCTCGGGATGAGTTAATGGGTTTTTAAAGCATACGTTCCTGGGCTTGCCAGCCTCTGGTCCTGGAAGTGTCCTTTTTTGATACGAGGGATGTTTTGAATGAGAAGGTGGAAGAAATGGCAAGATACCGGCTGTGATGAGTACAAGCATGGGAGAAATCCCTGCTGTGGCATCGCTGTGGGTTTGTTCCAAGGCAGGGGGGTGTCCCCATGTGTGCAGCCATGGCCGTGCCAGCCTCGTCCTGTCCTGCATCACAGGAGTTTCCAGTCTGATTATTTACCTGTCCTTGAGATGTGGAAGCCGTGACCCCTCCCTGAGCGGTGGAAGGAGCTGGGTGTCCTGAGGCTTCACACCCCCTTCTCCTGGATACTTTGCTCTTGGGCTGGGGTTCCTGGGGCCTGTTCTCAAATCACGTGCTACTACTGCTTTTGGGGTGCTTAAAATTCATTTGAGTTCTCTCCTCCCTTTTCTTAAAAAGTTATACTGGCAGCTTTTACCTAAAATGACTTTCTGCACCACCTCTTTAAAATGGTTTGGTGGGGAGGGAGCACACACGCCTGCCTCGCACAGTGCCGTTGCAGCATGATTCAGGCCTTCCCACTGCATTCTGAGATGCTAAATCTGGAAACGCATTTCCTATTTATTCCATTTGTGTTTGGTTTTCTTGGTTTTTTTTTTTTTTTTACAATGGTGTGTGTATTCCTTCTGGCTGTTGTGTTTGTGTCCCAGCGTGGGGAGTGCTTCCTCTTACCCTGCCTCAGCCTTCAGCCAGCTCTACCCGGCCGGGGGGCTGTTACACGGGCCCTGCCCGGGAGGTGCTGTTGGGGTGCTGCAGTCGCAGTGTGCTGCGCTTGTGTGGGGGGCGGCTGCCTCTCCAGCCCCGGGGGTGCCCGGACCCGCCTGTCCCCTCCTTTCCCGGGGCTCCCCCTCCGGCCCCACCGGTCCCCCCTCCCGGGCTGTC
>JAHREE010000158.1:806491-844478 GCA_033628505.1 Tringa tobata
CCAGGGGACTCTGGTTGCAGGCTGGACCCCTAATAGCTACCCTTGATGAAGAGAAAATAATGGTAGATTCCCCACCTCTATGACTTTCAAGGAATCATCTCTTAATTGGTGTGTTTGGTACTGAGCTTCTGTGCCAGTGGAGGTTTGAGACTGGTCTCGATGGGCAGAGCATCCAGGTTTCCAAGGGGAAGGGCTGTGGTTCAAGACTCTGGACTGGGGGGAGGAACCAGTTGCTGGTCTGAAGCCCCACAGCAGGCTGCCTGGTGAGACCAAACTCCTCGGTCCCATCGCACTTTGGTTCAGCACCTCTCCAGGAGAGCTGGTTTCTCCCCAAGCAATGGATTTTTCCACTGGAGCGCTGGGAGGGATTCCCGCGGTGAGGCTGGGCAGGCAAATGAAGCTGTGACTAACGTCCCATGTGCAGAAGAGCAGGCCCCGTGTAAGGGACACCCGGCAATTTGTCGAAAGAGTATTGACTTGAGAACCAAAGAGCGATGTGCAGCGATGGATGCGCTGCCAGAGCCCGAGGTGTTGCTGTGGGAGGAGTGCGGGTGAAGCCTCCCGAACGCCCAGTTAAACTGGAGTCTCTGGCACGCTCCCACAGAACATACCTCCCAGCTGGTGGTGCCGGCGTGTGTTTGGGGTGTTACCTTGCTGTGGCTCCCAAGCTAGCTCCTGCTCACTCAGGCCTGTGTCTCTCATGTTCTTTGAAGTCATTGTCTCTTTTTAAATCAGGAGGATGGGAACCTCTCCTTCCCGAGTTTGTCTCTCCCCACCCCATCAACTTGCAAAGCTGTTTGGGTGTGGGAGCGGGGACTATCTGGTGGATCCAGTTCTTTCAGTGGGTTTGAAATTACAGGGCTGTGCCTTTTGCATTCAGCTTGGTCCTTTTTTCTGCTTTGGCATATTCTGACGTGGTCTGCTTGTCTGTAAAAATGTATAGGGGGGGTACTGTGTATCCAGAAGATGCTGTGCAAAAGGTGGTCTGGCTGCAGAAATGGTTTCAGTGTGATTCTAGGCTTTGAGAACTCCTGAATTTACTGCATTTGTGTCTCAGTTTTTGAGAATCTGGGGTTTATATCTTAAAAATTTATATTCAAAATCCTTTCTTCTTAGAAAAAAAGGGAAGAAGCAGAGATTTCCATCCTTGCTGGAGCAGTAGATGTTACAAGAGCAGAGATGTCTTCCCTCTAAAATGGCAGCCGTGCCAACACAGAGCATCATTTTAAGGTCAACCTTCCACCCTGCCAGAATTCCCTGATCACATGTGCTGAGCCCCCTTCTCCTTGGACTTACCAGAAATACGTAACCCCTGAAAAGCCTATGCTCTGCCTAGTGCAGGGCTACCCGAAGGGTCTCTAGATGCTGCCTGCGACCCACTGGTGACCACCCCAGTGCCAGCAGCTGCTGATGGCAGAGCACATTGGGAGGAGAGAGGAGCAGAGATTCCTGTGTCTTGAGCTGGTTGAGAATGACCTTAATGTGACCGTTGGTTTCTGTGTAGGGACCTGTGTGGTAAAAACTGATTAGCTGAATTTTGTGAAATATGTGATGAAAAGTATCCTGTGAGTGAGAGGTTCCCTTGTACAGTTGTAGAACAAAGACCAGATCTTTATGGAATCCCCTCAAAGTCCGTGCTGGAGCAGCTTGGAGGATTCGTTCCTGCATTACAGGGTCACAGCATTGCCATCTTTCATCTGTTTTCCTTAAATTAACAGTTCTTGGAACCTTGTGACTATGGGAAAGTTCTTTCTTGTGCCTATGCTTGTGCAGAACAGCACAGAACCTGGAAGGCAAACAGAGTACCGCTTTCTTTTTTAATTTTCTCAGTTAAACCTTTTATTTCATAGCCGTGATGCTTTGAGTCACTGGGAGTGGCGATGTGGCTCTGTGCTCCTGCACGGTCTGCCGTGCTCGGTATCGATTCAGACAGGCTGGTTGTGGTGAGGGTTTTTTGGCCAGGAGAAAGCCCAGTTGTGTTTGCAGCTGGCGAGTGGGCTGTTTCCCCGCAGCTGGAGGCTCTCCCCGTGTCACAGAGCCCTGGGTGAGGCTGTTCCTCTCACTCCTGTGTTAATGTCTCTTCCACCCTCTCTGTTTTCCAACCCCAGTCTTGCGTCCTGGCTACCGAGATGTGCCTGCCAGAAGGGAGTAGCAGATTAGTCACAGAATCTGGAGGTAAATCCTGGAAACGCTCTTAGAGCAGCACATCTCTGCTTGTTTTTCTGGTGTCCCAGTGTATCTTGGCCAGACGTCGCATAGGAGTGGAAGCTTTTACTTCTCTCTAAAAAGCTTTGTGTGGTTCATTAATTTTTTTTGGCCCATTTCAAAAGACAATCTTGTTCCCTTGCCCTCCAAACGGGGCCGAGGCTCAGTGCTCAGAACAGGGTGTCAGGAGCTGGGTGGGACTGCAGCAGGGCAAGAGGTTCTTGCCTGTCCTTCTGCTCTGCATCTGTCCAGACACTCCTGCTGTCCCACAGAGGGGCTGTGCTGTGCTGGGGAGGGAGCTCCATCCTGGGCACTTTGACTTCGGTGTGAGTTTTGCTTTTTTTTTTCCCCTTCTTTGTCTGCTTGGCTTCTTGGAAAAGGGCTATGAAACGAGGTCAGCACATGGACTGCATGGTGAAACAGAACTGCTGGAGAGCTGGGCACAGGATCTGCCTCCTGCTGCTGCTGCTGTCTCTCTTCAATTATTTATGCTCCAAATGGATGAAGCGGTCGTTAGTGCGGGGCAGGGGAGAGGGTCGGCCCTCTCAGTGCGAGCACCCGTCTGCAGCTGGTGAAAAGGAGAAGAGCTTCCTGCACAGGGAGTTTTGTCCCTTGAATTTCCATGAACTGCTCGCTCCTCATGTGTGAGTCCAGTGTCCTGCTGCTCTTGTGTGAATTGCCCAGGGCTGCTTTGGGCACGGTAGCCAAGTGTGTAAGTGTGACAGATGTTGTGCCCTGATCCCTGCTGGTGGTAACGAAGGAGGAGCAGCCTTCTCTTAACCCCAGGAGATGCTTGTGGCACTTGCTCAGCTGCCGGGTCACAGCCTGCTGGGGCGTTCAGAAGGCAGCTCACGGTTGCAGAGGTGACAACGTTGCTGCCACCTGAACGAAGGAGAAAGCCAGTTCTGGGAAGATTTTAGTCTCCAAAGTCACAGAGTTTCTTACAACAGCTTACGCTCTCAAAAATGATCTTCACACTGATGCCATTCTTCATTTGATTGTTCCAGCAATAAATGTAAGGGGGTTATGACAGTTCCCTGAGAAAGGGAAAGTCTAGAGGGAGAAACAGCTGCTGGAGTTCAATGTCTTTCAGAGCCCATATCATCCACCCTCAGGTTTAGTCTAAGTTGCTGTTCATTAAATACTCAATAAAATGGTCATCCTGGAAATTCCAGGGGAGATTCCCCATTCAGCCAGCTGGTTGCTTGCTCTGCCAGGCCAGGTTGGGTCCCTGCTGTGTATCTGTAGAGCTTTGCCATTTAGTTTTGAATATTGAGTCCCGGGGGTCTCCCTAGCAGTGTGGGGACACTCTGCTGGCCACGGCGGTGGCTCCTGTAGCTGTGCTGTGGCTGCTGCCTACGTGGGCCAAAACCGTCCTGGCTCTGGAGAGTCTTCAATACTTCAGACACTTCTTGCTGAGATGTCTCTTGACTAAGCCAAGAGAGTTCCTCTCCTGTTGTTTCTCTTCCAGTTCCAGTGGCTTCTGTGTTGCTTTTTCCTGGGTAGCAGAGCAGGAACTGGCTGGTACCTTCTCTGCTGACCTGCACAGCTTTCTCACCTAACCAGCACTTTGTCCCCGTCTTGCCTGAGGCAGAAGTTGCCCTGAAACAGTGAAACCCCACAGACTAGTCCTCTAATACTCACAAAAGAAACATGTGGCATCTCCAATACATTGTGTGACTTCAGATTTTTGTGAAGTGTATGCAGTTGTTTCATAGCGTGCTGGAATAATTCCCACGTGGGCTGGATTGTGTCTGTGTGTGTGTGTGTCTGCAGTTTGGTTAGCCTCCAAGCGCAGGAAGAAATGTTTGTCTGCTGTTACACATTCCTTTTCTCCCAGAGAATTGTCCCTGGAGCTGCGAAGAGGTTTGGAGTCATCTTGTTCCCACAAGGGTGCTGAGGAGCGGGATTTGCGTGTGGTGCATCAGAAAAGCTGGGACCAGGTCCTAGAACACATACTCCCCGTCAGCGTGTGTGCTGCTGTCCATCCAGGGCTTGGTATCCCACAAACATTGTTAAAACTGAGTAGTGGAAGGTGGCACTGCGGGTGCCGAGGGGAAGGGGTTGGGTGTGCAGTGCTGTGCTGCAGGGACTGGCCACTGATGAGCACGCCTTGGCACAGTGTTGGCCAAGAGCTGAAGAGGAACTGAAACCCTGCACAAGCATCTGCAAGGGTGTGATGCCAAGAGGTGGAGGAGAATGTTTTTGTTCTAGGCTTTAGTACCACTGTCCACTTCTCAAGTCAAAAGAAAGAAACAAAAAAGAGAAGTTGGAGCTGAAGGCTCTGGAGGAAGGGTGTAGCCGTCCCGCGCAGGGCAGCGCAGTGCAGGGATGCTGGGGAGGGAGGAACCTCTGCAGATGCGGCTGCACAGCCTTCAGATTGCACGGGCCTGGTGAGGGCAGCGAGGGCTGCTGGGGGCTCGGGGCTAACGCTCGGAACTGCAACGTGCTGGAGCCCTTGGGCTGTGGCTCAGGCGAGCTGGGGACTCTGTGGGGTGGGAGCAGCTGTCTGTCAGTCAGAGGGGGGGTGCCCTTAACAGAAGCTAACTGTTTTTTCACTCGCCTCTCCATTTGGGTCTGATTTTCTCGTGGTGGCAGTAGCTGGTGGCAGTGAAAGGCAGTGCCAGGACCAGGGTGTTGGCCCTGAGGTTGGCTGATGGGGGAGAGGAGCAGCGCAGGGGAGACCCGTCCCTCTCTGCCGCTGCAGGGCTGCGCGGTGGCTACGGGGAGCCACGGGGCAGGAGAGCCTTCACTTGCCAGTTTCCCAGAATCCCAGAATGATATGGGCTCAGCTCAGCCCTTTGCTCTTCCTGGGAACTTTGGGAGCGCCCTGTTTTTGAAGCTTGTTATCAAGTGTGTCCAGGGTGTGTGCATGGGGCTGGGATGGTTGGTCTCTGCCTCACCCCGCCTGGATGGCGGGTGCGTTCTCCCGGGATGCCTCTGGCCGGGGAGCCGGGAGCCCGGGCTGAGCAAACAAACCGCGGGACGACGAGCGCTGGCTCCTGGAGACTGGCCATGGGGAGCGAGCCCGTCCCACTGACCTCTGGACATTCTCAGTGCAGAAGGAAGGGAGGGGAAAACAGATCCACTCAATTAACTTGTGGGAAAAGAGGCTCCAAGGGCTTAACGTCTTCCTCCTGCGTTCTGTGAGCAGAGCCCGTGACGGTATGGACGTGCCCTGGGCTCCAGTGACGATGTGTCGTTTTTCCTTGAAGACCCCTGGTGCTTGGAGCTGTGTGAACACACAGGGGAGCACAGGCCAGGCCTTTTGCTGCTTTAGTTTGTATTGCAGTTATTTTTAAGATCACTTCCCAGGCAAGCCGCTTCTCTTTCAGTCTTTTACAATGTCTCCTGGCTATTTCCTCAGTGTGGGAATTATTCTAATCCTCCTGCCGCACTGAGCTCATTCTTGTTGTGATACATACACACATGAAATCTCTTTAGATCCTGCAGTCTTACATGCATTTTTATTTTCAAATAAATTACATACTGTATTAATTATATACTCAGGTGAAATGAGTCACAAAGGCATCTGCTCTCTGCCTGTCCTCCCTACATTGCCCCCTTGGCTGTGCTTTCTTTTTAGTTTAAAGCTCTCTCAAGTCTCTGCATTGGGTATTAAGTGAAGTCCTGGAAATATAGGTAAGTGGTGTTGGAAATGCCCGCATGGAGCAATGGTAATTTCCCTCTGCCCAAGGCCTGCCATAAAAAAACGTCAGGGAGGTTTATGGCTTTTGGGATCCTGCAGATTTGGAGAGGTTCCAGCTCCTCGGAGGATCAGACAGTAAGGGCAGAAGAATCCCAGCCTCCTGGAGCTGGTGTTTGCCCTTTTGTGTGCCATGGGCTGAGCCAAGGCGGCGGGGGTTAAACTCGAGGGATGGGGCTGGCTGCAGCAAAGCTGAGCTGCTGGGACTGTGCAGGGCAGGATGAGCCCCAGAGAGAGATGCTGCCTGAGACCGTCTCTCCTCTCCCGGCGGCTGCGCTCCCGGTCCCCACTCTGCATAGGGGGTTTCTGTGCCACGGCCGGAGCAGAGCTCTGGGGCTGGAGCCTGCGGAAGGGAATCTGCTTCTGTCTCACTCCCGAGGTTACAGCCTTTGCTGTTCATTGTGTTCTTTGAAGATCCCTCCTCCCCTCGACAGGAGCCCTTGGCAGAGCGTGTATTTCTGAGGGAAGTGGATATCAGAGAGGACAGTTATTTAACAGAACTTGCTGCTTTTCGGGGCAGTTAATCCAGGCACACGTCTGGGAAGGACTCCAGGTCTGCTGAGCAGCCAATGTCTCTGGATCTGCTCTAGTCGGCCAGGAGCCCCAGGGCTGACACTTCGGAAGCTCAGACCAGCCCACGGAGATGAGCAAGTCAGAGGTCACATAGATCTGCTTGGGATCCCGCGAACCATCACTGTGCAGCCAGAGCGTGGCCTCTTGTCACTTGGATAAGCCTCCTCTGCCCTGCCCCACCACACTCAGCTCATGGCATTTGACTTCACAGCAGTTTAAATCAGCCAGAGATGGCTGGATGGAGCCCAGCGCTCCTTTTCCTCAGTGCTGCTCTGTTCAGCTGCTGGGCCTCCAGCAGAGAGGCCGTGTGCCATCCCATAGCTGCATGTTGGCATTATCTTCAGTGGCTCTCATGACTGTCAGTGAAAGCCTTTCTGTTCGAGGTGGTGGGGCTGTTCCTCAGCAGCTGGGGAGGCTCTGGCCAGTGCCAGGCGTTCTGCTGCCTGGTCTGAATGGCCAGTGTCATCCGAACATCTCCTGCTCCTCCCGTGGCCACGCTGTCATGGGCAGGTGTCGCTCAATAGCGGGATTGTTCTCTTGGTAAACAAGCGATGGTGTTACTGGAGCTGCAGTGTGTGCATGGGGTCACTAACGAGGGATATCATGGGGCTCATTAGTCTGAAAGCTCAATGAACCATCTTCTGTTTCTTTGCAAAGAGTGTGGATGGTTCTTCATGTGTGCTGCTCCTGTGCTGCGTCTTGCACTTGGGCGTGTTTGGTACCAAAGTGTGTCCCTGCGAGGCAGAGCTCACAGCACGCACCTGCGCGTCTTGGAGGACTCGGGTCCCATCTATTGTGACATTGATGATGGTGGACGTCCAGGAAATGTCTGGGTGAGACCCCTGCTCTGGCTTCTGCAGGCACCCTGTGTACGCCTGAGGGCTGAGCTGATTTGTAACTCCAGTGAGTCCATGTGTATTGGGCACCCAGAGCCTGTCCCCTGCGGGGTTAGGGCTTTACCTTCATGACAAATAGCTGGTTTTCTTTATTATTTAAAAAAAAAATAAAAATTGGGGCATCCATCCACTTCTTGGCTGGCATCCTGCAGTAATAGCCCAGCGTGGGTTCTCTCCAGTGGAGCAGAGCAGGTCTTGCTTGGTATTCGTAAGGCAATGGGTTATAAATGAGCCTGAAAAGAAAAACCGATTTCCCCACCTAAAGCAAAATTAAATCAGGAAAAAGTCACATTAAAATTTCTTAAAGCTGGGCCATGAACTTGGGCTGCTGCTGTTGATTTGATCGGGTACAGTGGGAATAGCCTGTTCCGGAGGCGTGTGGTGAGGGAGCACGTTCCCTTTGTGCCCATAAACCCAGACCTCCCTCCTTGCCCTGTCCTGGGCACTGGAGGGCAGAAAGACGGAGCTGAGCGCTCCTCATCCTGCCCTGCTCTTCCTTCTCACCTGTGTGCCCGTTCCCATTCCTCTGGGTAGCCTCGTAGGGAAGCACAATCTAGCAAATGCAATTTTTCCACTCCATTGCTTCCAAATTCTCCCGAACAGTGGGTATTGCTGCGTCTCTTGTGTCCAACAACCACAGCCTTCACAGTCAAATGACTTTGTCTTGTCTAATATCATCTTTAGTCCCGTTCCATGTCTCTGGCTTCAAGAAATCCATTATAATCACTTCAAAAGTGACATTTTCATGAACTCTGCTCTTCCAGCGCCTGCTGTGTTAACATCTCCCATCTTCTCTCTCATGCACTTTACCATTCCTGCTGTTTTCAGGTGGAGCCCAGCAAGAAATCAGCAGCACCACTAAAAAATCCACCAGAGCGAGGAGTTTACAATTATCTGTTCCTTCAGATCAGAACTGTATTAATGAGTCGCTGTTAACAGTTTTGCCAGGGGGCAAGTGGAGTTTATATTGATGATTCTGACTGTATAAACTTTATAGTGGAAATGAAGACTGAAACAGCGGCCAGCGCCGTGTCACAGCAACGTTATCTGCAAAGAACAGATGTTATCAAGAGCCTGGTTTGTTCTGTGTGAATGTCCCTGATGAGGTGACATTTGTTACTCAGCTTGGGGCACCAGCCTTCTGAGACTGCTTTCTCACTCAGTCTCTCTCAGAGAAATCATTACCTCGAGGTGGAAAGGATTTTAGGAGGAGTGGGGCGATGCGGTTCAGAATGTGTGCACGTTAATGACCCTGTGCGAGACGTGGGGCTTCCTTCTCTTGTCTCCTGCCCTCCAGCTGCATGCCCAGGTTTGTTCCTGAGGCTGTGGGTTTTGATAAGAAGAGAGGAAAAACGCCCCTCACAAATCGGGTAGAAAATACCATCCCTGAGAGTTTGTCAGGACAATACCAGTATTCCAGGTCTGTCCCGGTCAAACTGGGGTGCCTGGTCTGGCCGCAGTACTTTGTATTGAATTACTGCTGGTGCAATTTGCCAAAATTTGCCAATTGGGTTGAAAACCCCCATAGCTTCTTTGGATGATCATGATGGCAGCTCTGATGTTCCTGGTGCTGAGCTCCCCGGGGCCTCGTGGCACACCGGCAGGGTTGGTGGGGGGATCTGTGAAGCCCTCTCCTGGCCCACAGCCCTGCAGCTCCGCGTGGTGCCAGCCCAGGGCTGCCCCACGTTAAGGGATCCCGCTTGCAGCGCCTCTAGATGGTCGGCACGTTCTGGATTAACAAGGAGCTGACACGTTCCTCTGGAGATGAAAGACGAGAGGATGAAACATCAGCTTTTCCGCAAAAGCCATTGTACAATAGAGTTATTTTAAAGGCAAATGTTTTAGGCAATTTGAAATAAGACAAACCAAGGGCCAGCTTTCTTTAAATACGGATGAAAGTGCCCCAGTCCTTTGAAAGTGAGAGGAGCAGGGTACCTCCTGTACTTCTCTAACTCTGGCTGTGGTGAGCAGCCCCGCGCCGTTCCCCCCGCCGTGGTGCAGCTATTTCAGTCGCTGTGTGGCAGGAGCTCTCGCCATCCCAAGGGCTGGGCTGCTGCCGCCGAGGAATTCACACACCTGGTGCCAGGCTTACAGTGCCTTTCATGTGCTGTGCTCTGAGGATTAGGGCCAGGAAAGGGGTTGGCGAAGGAAAATAACTGGGAAAATACTGCAGGAGGTAGGTTCCAGGCTGCTCTGAATGGCTCTTTCATCTTTGTCTCAAAAAATCAGTAAGAGCCATAGCTCTGTGAATATGACTTTGCAAGGAGGATGGTGGAGCTCAGCAGTGACAGAGCCAGCTAAAACTTTGCTTTCTGGATTGGAACTGAAACTTTTACAATGGTGCCTCTTTTTTAGGAATGTTGTTTGGCTGGGATGCTCCATTGTGGATGAGTGTTCTTGACATCTCATCCCATCTTGTTTCTTTTGAAAATTGTCCTCTCTGTCCTTCTCCAAACTCTTCCTTAAACCCTTCCTGTGTGTCCTTGGCCGCAGCTGGCTGGTGGGGAGTCCCTGTTTGTCTCACTGGTGGTGCTGCTTCCTGACAGAGCCCTGTGCCTGTTTTCCCCTACCCTTCTGATGGCAAAGCCTTTGGTCTGGGATCCCCTTTGTGCCGAGACTCCCCAGAGCAGGAAAAACTCATGCAGGCTTTGCCATTGCTCATCTCTTCTTGCTTTTGAAGTGTTGATTGTTGGGGCCATTCTTGCCTGATGGGACTCCTCCTGTGCCCTGCTCCCCCTGGATGTGCCGATGGCATCAAGGCTGGCAGCGCAAGGAATCTGAGAGCAGGGCAATGAAGCAGCTGTTTGCTGTAGCGAGAACATCTGTATGGACTGGGCTCCTGCAGTTTGGGAGTGGGCGCTTCCACCTTTAAAATCCAACTCTAAGGCTCTTGCGTAAACAGTGAAACAGGATCTGCTCCCAGGGGAACAGTTTATATAGTTAAGTCTAAGTATTACTGGAAAAGGAAAATACAACCTTCGTCATCTCTAAGTCTGCCAGGGCACTGCTCTCCTTACGTCTGCGGAATTCCTTTTGCACAGAGGAAGCCTGGTTTGCCTGGGAAGAGAGGATTTTTTTCTTGAATTTGGTTACTTTCTGTTGCTCTTAATATAGTAATGAGTTCACAGCATCTCCTCCAGCTCCTCAGATCTTGCTGTCTGGAATATTCAGCTCCTTCTCTGGCCAGAGGCTGGGGAGCAGTCATCCTGTTCTCCTGCTGCTCAGCCCAGGGATGTCATGGGATCAAGAGCAGCACATGTGGTCCTGAGTTCCAGGTTTGCATCTGCTTGTAGGAAGCCATAGAAATACGTGGCGTGTGATCCATAGCTGTGCACACAAGGATACTCTACTTCTCTATCCCTTGCATTTGTAACAGCTCCCGTCACCCCACGGTGCTGAGAAGGTCCTGTGCCCAGCGCTGCTTTGGCCAGTTGCTGCTGTGGCAGACGTGGGGCCAAGGCCATGGGCATGGACTGCGGTTGGGTTGGACCCAAACAGTGTTTGGGTCACAGTAGCTGTATTTGCAGACAAAATGGCCCCATCCAATGGCTGCCATTGCAGTGAGACTGGGAATTCTGGAAGAGACCCACAAAAGCTCAGTGCGTTCCTGTGTAGAGCAAAATCTGGAGTGAGGGGAAGAAACCATGACCATGCAGGAGGGAACTGTGGCACAGTGATGTGTCTTGGCCGTTACTGCTCGAGGCACTGTTGGACACTGCGGTCGGTTTAGTGCTTCCAAGAACGAGACACTGATTCATCTGTGGTCAATGTGTTTTTAAAACGATGCCACTAAACTGTCAGTCTGGTTTCTCTTGGCCAAGTGTGGTCATTGCAAGGCATTTTTCTTTAGGACTCCCCTGTGCTGGTGACCTGAATTTCCAGCCTCCTTGCTCAGCCTGGTTCCTCAGGCGTTGGGTTAAGTATTGTCTGATGCAGGTGGGAGAATCCTGCTGCCACCTTGGCCACTGTGGCCACCTGGACAGTGGGGCTGTGCTGGAGAGGCCACAGGGCTGTGCGGGCAGGATCAGTTGCCAGAACAAACCATTTCCAACGCTGTGTCTGTGCAGTGCAGGCATTTGAGGTCCAGCAGTCAGAGCGGGACAGGAGGTGGTCAGTGTGGCTTGAGTGAGTCTGACAGCACCGGGCTGCGGTTTGTCCCCGTGGCTCTGCTGGGGGGATCTGGGGAGCCGGGGGTCCAGCGCAGTCCCCAGTGGAGGAGTGCCATCCCCTGCTGTTAACTCAAAGCCCTTCCTGCCAGGTTTGTTCTTGCAGGGGAAGGAGGGAGGGTGGAGGGTTTGGGTGGCAGCAGATGGGGAGGCAGAGATTAATGAAGTGTTGAGCCCTTAATGGGGAACATGCTCCGTTGACTTGGGTTTCCCTCCCCGCCCATCCCGCTCGTTTTTAATCGGTGGCACAGTCTTGCCAGCAGCTTGGGAAAGGAAGTGATTTCAGACTGGGGGTGACCTCATCCGTCTCCAGCTCCGAGGTGGAGCAGCGTTTGGAGCCGTGGCCGCAGCTCTGAACGAGGCAGGCGAGGGCTGAGGCTGCCGGAGAGCCCTGTGCTCAGCAGAGCGCTCTTGGCAAGCACGGGGTGGGATCTGGCCCCGACTCCTCCTGCCGTCTGCCAGCCCCCCAGGTGTGGGTCTTGGTAAGATGCAGCTCCAGCCCTGTGAGGTCCTGGGGTCTCGCCCCGATTACCAGGGTTTAAGGCTCTTTGGCGATGTCTGAGCTGTTGTACTGCTCTCTCTGATGGCTGTGACCTCTGCGGGGAGGGGACAGGGCTGTGATGTGACCCCGTTTGTGCTGGTGCGGGGAATGGCCCCTCGGAGGAGCAGCAGCCGTGTTGGGAACCAGCCGGGGCCTCTGCTGGAGGAGAGGGGGTACTGGGGTGCTGGGCTGTGGGGGTGGTGCTGGGGTTTTCATCTTTCTGTTCTCATCTTTCTACATGCTAGAGTGGGGGACACGTGCCCCCTGGGGGGGGGGAGTCTACCACTTCCCCTTAAGCCTAGTTGTCTTCTGGCGCGGGCTCAAGCTGAAGAGGTGCTGGGCTGTGTCGGGCTCTGGGTGGGAAAATAAAAGCAGTCTTTTCTCATGTCCCTGTGGCAGCAGAGGAAACTCCCCGTAGCTGGCTAGGCGCTATTGGAGGGGGATAAGTTCGCTGGAGGAATTTGCTTTTCCCTTGGCCTCATCCCAGGTGGTGTAAAGACTCTTGCTTGGAGATAAATCCTCTCCCACCACCACTAAATAGGGAGAGTTTAACCGTTTGTGGGATCTAGGAAGAGACTTCCCCCAGCCCTCCTGCCCCTCTTCCCTGGTGCACTGGGAGCAGGGACTGGAAACAGATCCCATCATGACTGTGTCACAGTAAGGATAAGAGTTTACAGTCCCATTTTTCTCAGGGTTGTCTCCATGCCTGTACATGATGGAACAATCTAAAAGTGCATGGACAAGCAGGGATTTTGCACAGAAATGTCCCTTTTGTCCCCTCCGCTCAGCATCCCGTAGCCATGCCCATGACACTGGCAGGTGACTGTCCCCGGCTGGGTGACAGGAGCTCAGCAGTGTCTGTGAGAAGGGTTTGGGTGAGCAGAGCCCCAGGGGAGGCCTGTGCTGCTGCCAGTGGTGCCAGCGCTTGCTGCTGGGCAGGCTCAGGACCTTGGCAGTCCCCTGCCATCTGCGGCTCCTGCCCGTGAGCCCCAGCAGCAGCCCAGAAAGGGGCCATTGAGCCCCGAGCCCTGCCTGTTGCCGGAGTCAGGAGGGCACAATAAAGAAGATGTGTCCGGGTGGCAGCCTGGAACGGGCTCGTGTGCCGGGAACAAACGAGCCTTTGTACCAGGCGCTGCCTCCAGTGGGAGGTTTGTCAGCTCCGGAGCCGGGATGCTGGTGTGGGGCTCGGTGCCCAGCCCCGCTGTGCTGCTCAGGCCTCCCCCTCAGCCTGGTGGCCGGGTCGCTGGTTCTTCATCGCTGTGGGAGGTCTCTGCAGCAGGTCCCGCTTGCCCGAGCGTGGCTTTCCCCGTGGGCCGAGTCGCTGCAGGAGGCAGGACCCTCCTGGCCTCTCCAGTCCTGTGCTTAGCAGCCCGCTGCTCCGCGCCATGTGTGTGGCCTGGAGCCCTGCAAGTACAGGTTGTGTGTCCCCTGCAAGGCATAAAGTCCCCAGGAGCAGCCTCAGGGTGGCTGGGACAGGGCTGTAGTGGAGCAGGATGGCAATGTCACCGTATCTGGGGCTTTGAGGAGAAGTATCTCTTGGAAAGAGTTCAGCAGAGTAGGGCTGAGTGGGGCTGCTTGACAATATGTGACAGCAAAATCAGACCGGAGAAGCGAGGGAAGCTCCTGCACTTGGGCTGTGACACCAGATACACTCATTACAGCAGGTTGCGCTTTAGAGAGAGCTGTATTTGCTGGCTGTTGAGAACGGACTTGAGGTCTGTCTCCTGAGGTTCCTCTCCCCTGGCCCCTGTCCCGTCTCTGGTTCCATCTCCGTGAAGCTGCGTGGGATGCTCTAGGCTTGTGATTTTGGGGCAGTTTTGTCCGGCTGGTTGCCGCTACTGCAGCATCACAGCGTGCTACTGCTGCTTTTGTTCATGGTATGGCCTGGTATTTCATCCTTTCTCACCTAAGAGCACTGTTCTCCAGGAAAACTCAGTCCTACTCTCTCCAAGCAAGTCTATGAAGATTTTGTTGGGAAGGAAAGGAGAGGTTAGTGCATGTTCTGCTACTCTCTGCCGTGGTTGTGAATCCACCACAGGCACCAGCCCTTCCAAAGGGAGGAATCGCTGAGGGCAATTGCAGGGCCCTGGGGGTGGCCTGGGAGCAGCATAATGTCTCTTCTGGCTCTGAAAAACAGTGTCTGCTCAGAGAGGAAGCAGCAACCACAGGAAAGGGGTAGTTGCTGAACACAAATTGCCAGGAATTAAGCAATCTGTTTCAAGGCATGAAACCTCCTGTTGAGCAAGAGGACAATTTTCCCTCCCAAGGCAGGTGTGACAGGTAAAACGAGGCGGCGGAGTCCTCCCGCAGTTCAGCTGCCAGACAGGGCCAGTACTGCCTTAGCCCTCCCCACACAGGGTGTCCCCCGTTTGCTGCCTTTCCTTCTCCTGGTACCATTTTCAGAAGCCTCCCAGCCATCGCTGTCCTTCACGCTGCCGTTTGTGTCTCCTGTGCTTTTGTGCTGGGACCGTGCGGGCACCGCTGGCACCTCCGCAGGCGGGTTCAGACGCTGTCTGTCCTGCTGGCTCTCGGTCCCCGTGTGCTGGGGGAGCAAAGTCTCTCTGGAGTCCTGTGCTCTGTCGCCGCTCCTGTGAGCCAGCCCATAAGTGGAAACAGATGGCGTCATCTCAGCGGTTGGTAGGAATCTCTCACTGCTGCAAAACTGCTAATGAAGTTTGGGGCTGGGCTGAAGCAGACCGGGGCTGACGGGCCGTGCTGGCTGGAGGCTCTGTGCTGGGACGCCTGCTGTCACCTCTGCAGAGCTCTGCGATGCTGAGCCGACCTCCCAGCCTGGCGAGCGGTGGTGTCTCCTGCAGCAGCCTCAAACAGGGTCCTCACCTGGGTACCACAGAGCCAGCAGGACCTGTCCGTGGCCATCAGTCTTGGTAAATAACCCACATGGGCATCCTTACTGTGAATTCCAGACCTTGCGTATCACACCTGCCTTAGGGAATGGCATGGGCAGCTTTCTGTCATCCAGCACAATCTCTCCTGAGACTCTGAGCCAGATAGTTCTCCCTCCAAGGGGGTCTTTAGCTCGGTTTCACAACAAACTCAGACTAACTATTCTCATTTGTCGCCTGCTGGTCAGCATCTCTGATAACTCAGCAGTTACTGATGGTTACTCTTAAGCTTGGAAGAAACTTTGTTTAAATTTCCTTTGACAGACAGCACAACTTGATTTATATTTTCTGTGACTTGAAGTTTTCTCCCGTCATCCCAGTGTGTAACAAAAGGTGAATCTCCAGTCACGCTGCCAGGCGCAGAGGTGGTGAGTTTGTGCGGCAAAGGTGCGACCGGGCTCGGTGTTTGCTGGAGCAGAGAGGGGGGGGGGAGATGGGCAGAGAAAGACGTTGGAGAGCATCCCTTCATTCCCTTTCTGGTTATTCTGACGGCATCTCCCCAGCCATGGCCTCGGTGGCTGTGCTGGAAGGGTACAAGGACTGGTGTGAACACTGCATGGCCACCTCGCCACCGGGAACTGGGGAACAGTCCTCTGCCCAGTGCCATTCCCTAAGGCAGGTGTGCACTGCCCAGAAAGCCACTGCTTGGTGGCAGGGGAGAAGGACAGCCATCTGTGTGCTCGGTGAGGACTTCATCTGGGCACCTACTCCTGTGGCACAGGCAGCTCTGATTTGTCCTGATTTCATTGTTGCTCCATCTCTGCCTCAGGTTTCCTGCAGGAGAGTGTTACCTTTTCCTGAGCGCGTCTCACACCGTTGCTGATGGTCAGGTGGACTTTCCCTGGCCCTACCCAAGAGGAGTGGTTTGCACCACTGCTCAGAAATCAAGGTGCGCTGCAACCCCAGTGCAGCCCATTGCTCCCGATTGCCAACAATATCACACATTTTAATCTCTCAGTCGGGAGAAGGGGCAGGGGGCAGGTGTTTGCCAGGCTGAAAAGGACAAATGCTTCTGCAACGACATACTCCAGCTGTTGCGCAGCTCGCTCTGCTGTTTATATTGACCCAAGAGCAACATCCAGGGGAGGAAGGGAGCAGAATTTCCCTCTGACTAATGCTGCTGGATCGTGCAGGGCTGTGGGGGAACTGCCAGCCAGAGAAACCATCAGGAGAAAAAAGGAAATGGAATCTAATTATCCATCTGCAGAGACAGACACGGGTCCCGAGGCGGGGCCTGGCCCCGGGCAGGCTGATGTGCACAGCCAGGTTTGCGCAGAGTGGTGCGGTGCCTCTGGGAAAGGGGGTCCCGAGGGTCCCCCCCGGGATGGCAGATGGCCGAGCACGTGTCATGGGGAGCCGGGTAAGGCTGGAAGCCACGTGGCTGCGTTTGCCGGGGACGCTGCCCCATGCTCCCAGGGGCAGCACTTTGCAGCGGGGAATGGCTGTGCTGCGTCTCGGTGGAGCAGGGGCAGAGCTGGGGGAGGCAAAGGGAGCAGGGTAGAGCCTGGCACCCTCTCAGCAGGGTTCTCTCCATCAGAGGAGCTGGTGGTGCAAGGCCAAGGTGAGGAGGACACGCTCTGTCCCCTCTGTGAGTGTGCACAAGGACTGCACTGTGTGTTCCTGCGAGCGATGGTGCCGGGGCAGATGATGGCAGGGAGGGAGGGCGAGAGACCGGACCTGGGGTCCGAGTGCTGGATGGAGACCTGCAGGAGACCCCTGAGGAGGGAGGAGGTGCCGCTGCCTCCTGGCTGTGGAAAGCAGCAGTCCTTGGCCTCGGAGGGAGCAGAGCTGCAGGGGGTTATTCCTCGCAGGCTGGGGCTGCCTTTCCTCTCTTTGGGTGTCTCCCAGTCTGATGGTTGCATTAAGGAGCTGTCTTTTTTTTCTCCTTAACTAATGGAATTAAAAATGATCTGGTGAGCTAAAGAGTGGGCTCATTCTCCTCTCTTGTGGGCATCAGCTATCTCTAAAGTATGTTAATTGTAGCTGGGAGACCCGGACAGAGGTTGGGAGCTGCCCCAGGACAATTGGCTTGTGTTCTCCCGGTATTGTTGTCAGGAGCCTGCTGGGAGGATGGCAGGGTTACGAAAAACCTCCTTGTACAGCTGGGAGTGTCCATGAGGTGGGTGTACTGGGGATGAACCAGGAGTGTCCCTGCTTGGGTGGAGCATCCCTTTTCCAGCCTTATTTGTCCCCTGCCTCACTCTCCCAGTCCCTGCTCGGTGTGCTGTTTGCAGGTGTGGTTCCCCAGCCCAGAATGCCCTCCCTGGTGATGCCCTCGGACTTGCCCCTGCTGGACCAGGCTGAGTGTCTCGGGATGCTCAGGGGCCGAGATGTCCTCTCCGGTTCAGGATTCAGCCTCTCTGGTAGACAGGCCTGATCCTGCATCCCTTACTCACATGAGCAGTCGTCTCTATTTCAATGGGACTACTCGGTGAGTAAGGATCGCAGGATTGGGACCACTACCTATAACTTTAAAGTGGACCTTCTGTAGGATCCTGTGCCCAGTCTCTTTCTGTTCGTGTTTGTTAATGTGCATCAAGGGCTTCCGAAACTGTGGATGCTCTTGTCATTGGGATGGAGAATCTGAGAGCTGGAGAAGCAGTGCCCTTCCATTTCTGAGGATAAATCACCATTATTTTCCACCCTCTTCCTCCAAAGGGCTTCCAGCCCAGCCAGTCTCCATGCCATGGAGCAATGTGTACCTGTTTGTCTCCCAGGCATTCCCGTTCCTGGCTTCCTGGGGCTGGCAGGGCTCTGCTCTGCCTCTTGCTGCTTTTCCCAGCTGTGGCTTTGAGATGAGAGGCAGGGAATCTACTTAAGCCTGATTTGTGCTGCAGAGCTGGGTGATGAACAGAGGGAAAGATGAGCAGTGGTGGTGCTGAGAGCCTGCTGCAGACCTTCCTGCGCCGCCTGGCTTCTCCTCCCGCCTGAGCAGGCTAAATTTGGAAAGCTCTGTCCTTTGCTAAGGTTTTGAACGCATTCGCAATTAGAGATACTGGTGTCTGTGACCTTCTGCGGGGCGGAGGCAGCGAGGGCTGGGGGTTTGATCTGTGCCTTGGTTTCTGCCTGGTCCTGGTTGGGGGGAGCCACCGCGGGACCCGCTTCTTCTGGGGGACCCTCTTCTGTGGGCGGCTTCTCCCTCGCGTGGAACGTGTCGGTACCGCACAGGGAAGGGCTGGTGGAAGCGGCTCCTCCTGGGAGGGGAGAGCAGCCCGGCATTCCCTGCAAGAGTCCCCGCCAGCTCCACATCTGCCTGATTTGTTACGTTTTGCAGATTATCCTAAACGAGGAGCAGAGGAGCTGGGTGTGACAAGGGCTGTGAACTTGCTCCAGAGGGAGTCACGAGTTTAAACAAGTGGGAGGCAGTTCATGGATGGTCCTTTTTCAGAGCTGGAAGTGGAGGCATCGCGTGAGTCACACGGTGCCTCTTGGGACGCGTGAGGTCCTTCAAGTGGAAGCCGGGAGCACAAATACCTTTAAAATGGAATTTGATAGATTTCTGGAGGGATTATGTGATGAAGCAGCAGTGATCCTTGAGCGGAAATTAAAGCTTGACCTGCAGGGTAGGTAAAAGAAAAGAGAGGGACCTGGTTGCTGGGTTGTTTGTGCTCATGGCACTGTACATACAGGAGATTATTCCAGGGCCTTGGGATTTCCACAGTGTTGGTCTGGTTTCTTGCTTTTCCCTGAGCGTCGAAGGATGAAGCCTGGCGAGAGAGTCAGGGCTCTGATGCTCCCAGTAACTGCTTACCCAGAGCCTTGCTTGCAAGGTCAAGGTTAAATTAATCATCAGAGTTTAGATCAGCAAGGCGTTTCTCTTGGGTCAGGTCAGCAGGAACATCAGGGTGAGTGCACAGCTCTGCTGGTGGTAGAGCAGGGAGCCCAAACCTTGGGGGTCGTACATCAGATCTCTCGTTGGAGGACCAGGCCAGGGTTTACGCTGGGCATTGCCAGGGGCTGTGTGGAACAGGACAGGGAATCAGGAAGGACTGGGCTGGTTTGGCTGTCTTTGGGAAGTTTGCCCATGGACCAACCTGAGCCAATGGCTCTGGGTGTGTCAAGCATCACATCTGAGGGACACAGAGGTGTCCTCGGCCCCTCATTTCTGCTTGGTGACTGGATAGGAGAGAAGCCAAGATGAGCATCTGTAGGAGAGGCAGAGGAGGCTGAGCATGGGACCAGTTGACCCTCCTTCAGCATTTTGAAAGCCATATTGTTGGCCACACAGTCTTAAGATGCTCTCCATAGCCAGGACCTACCCTTCTGGGCTTCTTTTCCTGATCCGCCTCTGCGTTCTCAGGCATGGCCTCCTGGCTGGAGTTCCTCCCTGGCTGCCTGTCCTGAGAGCAAGTGTGATGTGTGAGAGCTCACACCGCTCAGGACACAGTAGCTCCTTGTTCCTCTCTGCGCTGTCAGCACTGCTCCTGGGGCCATGAACAACACCATGGTTTTGTTGCAACCAAATCATTGTTGACTTCCTCTGTGATCCCAGCTCAGAAGAATGCTCTGATTTGGTGCAGTGGGCTCGTGGGGACACAGCATATCTCCATGTACCCATGGAAGATGCTTGTGGTTGGTGGCCATGTGGCCTGTGGTCCCCAGACAAGGGTTTACCAAGCCATGAGAATTCATGGGGGATGGAGAGGGTTTGTGAGCAGCCATTGGGGTTTATGGTGAGGAAGGACTGGTGAAACCTCTATGTTATCTCAAGTACGTTTGGATTCATCTTCGGTCCGCCCAGTGCAGACAGTGTGAGACCTTCATTGCTCCTCAGTCATGCACAACCTGCAGACCCTGGTGGTGTCCTCTTGCCTGCAACTTTGGAGGTTGCCTTTCCTCAGCTTGCAGGATGGCAGCATAGGTAAACCACTTTTCTTTTTCCTTCTTCTTTCCTTTTTGTTTTTCAGCATGTGGTGTGTTTCTAAGACCTTTCCACTCTCACAGCTGCCCCTAGACTTTAGGCCACTGGAGACCTTGCAGTAATGTGGTACCTTATGGCAGATCCTGGTGTCGGCCACACTTGGGGAGCGCAGTGGAGGCCCTGGGTTGTGAGCAGGGCAGACCCCGCTGACCGAGTGCTCTCTGGAGCCATTGCCAGAGACATGCAGTTCCCAAAGGAGCAGTGGGAGCAAGGCAGGAGCGTGGCAGCAGTCTGGTCCTTCCCCGTTGGTGAGCAGAAAGCTGCTCAGGAACCCGTGTGGCAAGTGGCAGGTTCCTCCGGCACCACCGGTGTTGCCATCCCGTGTGACTTGATTATACGTGCTGTGATATTAACCCCCCAGTTCCTGGAATCCTGTGATTATGTGAGATGATCAGCTGTTGTCTGTTTCAGAAGAATTTCTGGTGAGTTTCTATGGCTGCAGAGGAAAGCGGGTCTGGTTCAGAATCCAAACCTGAGGTTTGAATGATTTTTCTGTGCGTGCCGGGCTGTTGCTGGGCTGGGCACTTGTGCTTAATAAACACACAGATGCTTCTTTAATTTGAAATGTCTGCGGAGCTGGAATGGTTGCTCTAAGGTCCAGAATCCATCGGCTGCTGTTCCAGTTGGATTCAGAGGCGAGGCTGCGATACAGCCCAGACTAGACAACAGATGGACCAGCAACACGGGGAGGCAGATCCACCTCAACCAGGACCAGGAGCTGGGGGTTAAGTTTGGACCCAGCTTTTTTGGGAGCTTTCTGGACCCTTTAGCCCTTCACACTCATAACCAGAAGCAGTGCATTTTCGCCACGAGCAGGTTTCTTTGCAGCAAACCTTTGTCTCGGCTGCATCAGTGGGGATATTTCAGAAATCCTCCAGCTGAATAAGCCGGTCTGACAAAAGGAGTCAGACTCATGGCTGGGACAGCATCCGGTTCGTGCGCAGCGGGACACTGGCGGAGCGAGAGACAGTGCGGCCGCGGTGGCTTTTGTCCTGTCCTTGCTGGCAGGCTCCTCCCGCGGCACAGGCAGGAAATCCCGGGCAGCTGCCGTGGGAGCCCTCTCCTCGCCTTTCCTCTCCTCCTCCTCGCCTCTCCTCGCCCGGCCGAGCCAGCCCTGCGTGTGTGTGCATGCGTGGGCGGGGGGGCTGCCGCATGGATTTAGCGAAGGCTGGGAGGGAATACATGGGTTGGGGTTTTTTCCCTTGGCCCGCGGTGGCTGTCCGTCCTGCCGGCCGCGGTTATGGACTCGATCATTATTCAGGAGCGGTTAGTGGAGCGGCTGCTTTCTCCCCGGACGCAGGCACAGCGAAGCCACCCGGCCAAGCTGAAGGTACGGGGATGTATTTATAGCGCCGTGCGAGCCGGGGAGCAGCGGGGACAGGAGGGGGAGGATGGTGCCCGAGCAGACGCGTGCGGCAGGAGATGGGAGCTCTGAGGAGCAGAGGAGCGGAAAGACGCCGGTGAGGGGGAGATGGCGGGGACAGGGAGGAGGGAGCAGCCGAGCTGGACAGCTGGGAGATGCGCGACATGTTTTAGTGGGGTTATTTGATGCAGCGATTCCCTCTCTGAAGAGCGTGTGTGTGCCTGGGGGGCTCAGGGCAGGAGGCAGCGCTGTGTGTGCCCAGACACAGCCTGCTCTGCGTTAACGCTGTGCTTTGCTCGCCGCTTCTCCTTCTGCGGCAGCAGATGCTGGTGGGCGAGTGGATTTGCTGATACTGCCATGCTCAGCCCCAGGCCCGAGGCAACCGATGTCCTCGGGAGATGCCCTGGGGGCTGTTCGTGTTATGAATTTATGCTGCTTTCTGGCAAAGGGTCTGCTTCTCCTCTGGGGCTGGGCTGTGCGGATGCGGATGTGGATGTGGCGGCCGTGCCTGGCCAGAGGGGAGCGGCTGGAGGAAGGGCTGCCCAGGAGGGGGCTGGACGGCCTGCGCTGGGAGCTCTGTCACCCAGAGGGACCCCTCGAAGAGGTGGAGGCAGGGGCATGAGCTCCATCATTTCTGGGCTTTGCTCCAGACCTGGGGTAGGGGCTATTCTTCAAATTTTCTGAGGTCCCAGTGTTTCGTTTTAGCCCTTTTGAACATATCCAGCAAGGCCCCGTTTATCCCCATGCTGAATGGTGAAGTCACACAAGATCTGGGTTGGTTTAAACAGCGTGTCCACCAGGGAGGTGAGGAGGGAGTGGGGAATGGCAGAAGCGATGGGGGCCGTGCTCTGTACCCCGCTGGGAGGTACAGACAGCCCTGCCGACACCTCGGGGCCAGGGATGGCTTCTCCTCTGTGCAACAGATCCCAAATATTCCTACCACCGACAGGAGCAGGACCTGAACCCACCAGTGCTTTGTTCCTTGGCTTGAACTCTCTGGGAAGGGCCTTGGCCGGGTGGTGGTGGATGTGAGGACACAGCATGTTGCTGTGATGTCCGGGGAACCAGTGAAGGTGTGCCGGGAGAGCACAGACATGTTTTGCTTCACCTGGGGTGCTTTGGTTTGTAGCAGGGCCCCAAAGGTCGGCCACATCTCTTGGTGGCTTCTGCGGCGTGTGGGGCACGTTCCCGGGCCAGTGGGAACAAAGGCAGCCCGTGGAGGGGGCGGTGGGAGAGGGGGGCTCCTCCTGCCAGCACAGCCCTTCCCGACAGCTGGGGCTGGGAGGGAGCCACGGTCCAGCCACCGGCTGTCCCAGCGCGGGCCAGTTCAATGGGAGCTGGCTAGCGAGGGTCAGGAGTGTGTGGAAGGGGCTGTGACACCTCCAGGAACACCCTCCATCCAAGTCTCTCATCTCATTAATGGATTTTAGCTTTTCACAACCCAGAAAGCCACCTGCCTCCTTCAGTAACCCTCACAACCCCCGGTCCCCCCTTCAGTGCTCTCCATCCCGTGCGTTGCTGCTCTGTACCTAGCGTCCGTGTTGGGTCCTAATGAAGATGGTGAGCGGTGCAGAGCTTTGAGCAAGAGAGACACCAGGCTCAGGAGGCTCCTTAAGTGCGATGTTGATGTTGGCACGCTAGCAGAGATGGTGGCACATACCTGTCACAGTGCCCCAACGTGGCTGGGATGGGAGGCCTCATTGGGTGTCTCAAAGCCAAGATGAGGAACTGTGGGTCTAGGCTGGCCGTGGTGTAGGGACCACACTGTTGTTCCTGAGAGAAGGCTGTTAGAAGGAGTGGATCCCTCCCCACGATTTCCCCTGCATCTCTTGCCCTCACCCTTGGCAGACACGCTGGCCACCAGCTCCTGGCTGGGCTCTGCCCTGTGTCTGAGGCTGGCCAGAGGGAGGCCCGGCCGGGGACAGAGCTTCTCCCCGTGTGGCTCTGGCTGCCTCCCCCTGCGAGGGAAGCTCTCCTCCTGGTGTTGCCCTCAGCACTGACCTTCCTTGCTGCGAGGGAAGTGACCACATGAGCCACGGGTGAAGGGCAGCGTCCTGCACCCGCCAGGATTTCCTCATGTCAAATGTTGTGATTCCAGCAAGCTGTGGGGAGGTTACCAGAGGTGCAGAAAATCCATGCTTTCTTGGTTGGGCTGAACAGAAAAGAGATCAAGTTCAGCCAGTTACACTCGGCTGAAGTAAGCGGAGTTGCACCAGGGCTCAGCTCCCCCGTGTCTTCATTGTCAGCCCTTAGTCATCTAGGTTAAAAAACAAATTAAAAAAAGAGAAACAAACCCTGAGCCTCAGCTATGGGTTTATTAGCACGTCACTAGTGTATTTCACATGTCAAGTCACTGGAGAGAGCAGGTGCTTGTTGTCTTTCCAAATTCTGGTAAAGGTCAGGGAGGTCTCTTCCCGCTCCACCCTGGAGCTCGGCTGTGTGAGGAGCACGAGGGGAAGGTGCTGTGTGTTTGTGCCGCTCGCGGAGCAGCGCTGGACCTTGCACGGCGAGGCGCAGGCTGTTAGGTGTGCGCTTCGGTTGTGTTCATGGATGTGCGTCACCGGGAAGCAAAGCAGCCGGGAGGCAGCCCTGGCACCGAGGGACATGGGCTGGAAAACGACCCTTTCTTCCTTGTTTTATTTTATCCCATTTCTCGCCCTGCTTTGCACTCCCCGTGTTTACCCTTTACTGAGCCGTGTTGGTGGCGGTTCGCAGTGTCCCCGGGCAGGCATTGCGTTGCCACGTGCAGCTCATTGGAGCTGCCATCGCTTCTCTCCCGGGCTCTGGCTGTGCTCGCTGTGCCCCTGCTTTGGGCTGCCCCTGCCTTTTAGCTCAGCCCTCAGAGCTGCCAGTGGAGCGCTTTGGGGTGCTCTAATTCTCCCCACTTCTCTCTAATTTCATTTGCTCTGTCCCTTCCTGCCTTTCTGAGCTGGGGGCATTGAAGCAGCACTGCTTCAGCCGGGGGGTGAGGTGAGGGGGACCAGAGCCCGCGGTCACTCTGTCTGTCAGGACCAAAGTGACCTAACCTAACTTTCTAGAAGGCAGTGTCCGTGCTAAAGAACAGAGTCCATGGGCCATGATGGCCACCAGCCATGTCTGTCTCTTCTGAATGGGCAGCTCCAGAGCGGCCGTAAATTGGGAGGAGACTCTGTGGCTGGGTGGGAGCTGGAGCTGGTTTTGAGGAACTCCTGGCTTTGAGTTTGCCTGTGGTGTCAGTCCCAAGGGTATGTTTATTTTAAGTGATGTTGAAAAGCAGAGTCTATGATGTCTCTAGCTCAGGCATTTGTGCGTGGCTGCTTCCCCTTGGGTCTGGCTTGGAAAATATGTGAGAAGGCAGGTGTCTGCCAGGGTCCATGCCCACCCTCCCTCCACGATGGGGCCTGGGGAGGGGAACACGATGCTGTGGGGGTGAGGGCTGTGAAGGCCCAGGGGTGCTCAGCTGGAGGATGGATGGATGGATGGATGGATGGATGGATGGATGGATGGATGGAGCAGCTGGGCTGTAGCCCACAGTTACCCGCAGCTGCAGACTGTGTCTGGGGGTGCTTAAGCAGTAGGTAACGCTCCAGTAATACCATATGTAATACCCTCACCAAAAGTGTCTCACCTGTGTTCTCAGTACTTTTGTGTCTTCCCGTGCTCCTTGAACTTCCGTCTCTTCAGAAATAACAGCAGAGATTATTCAGGATTTCCTCTTACTCAGGCAGGAGTGGCTGTGACACAGCAAGAAATAATCCTGTCTCAGGTCAGAGAGAAGCCAAGCCGCTGTGTCTGCCTCTAGTCACGGCTCAGGACACCTCAGGCCCTGGGTGGTGGTTACAGAGAGCCACCCATCACATACTGCACGTCCCTCTGGAGGGAGAGATGCAGAAATGGCTCTGAAAGATCTGGGGAGAGGTGACTTTGGTGAAGGGAGCCTGTGATTGTGCAGGAGAAGCAAAGAGTTAGGAAGGTTGTGTGTCAGCTGCAGCCCCAGATGTGCTCTCTGGGAACGGTGGGATGTGCTTTTTCCCTTGTGCTTTCTGTGCTGGGAGGTTGCCCTCAGCTGCTGCCTTGGCTGGTGCCAGCAGCCGAGCAGGGCTGTGCCTGGGGCATTTCCGTGCCCTCTGCGGGAAGGGTCAAAGTCCCCTGGCCCAGAGGATGTGTGTGCCCTGCCCCACACCACCTCCAGGGCAGGGACCGACCTCTCCTCCACCCCTGGGCTCTGCCTCAGTGGCAGTTTGAGTCCAGCTGCCTGTTGCTGTGTAAGACTCGAGCGGGAGGGATGGCCCAGCCTGACCTGCTCCCGTCCACCTCTGCCCTGCAGGACCATGAGAAGCAGTACGTGGGCTTTGCCACTCTGCCCAACCAGGTCCACCGGAAATCCGTGAAGAAGGGCTTTGACTTCACCCTGATGGTCGCAGGTGAGATTGCCCATGGGTGGAGGTGGCCGGGCCACATGGTGGGTGTGTGGAGGGGACCAGCTCTCCTGACCTCCCCGAGGTGCTCCCTTGGTGCCTGGGTCCTCCCCTCGCTCTGTTCTGGTCCTCACTAAGACCCTGCTTTGCCCTGAGCCTCTGGTGCAGTCACACCGTTCCCCCAGGAGGAATGGCTGTCCCTGACTACTCGTAGCCCGCTCCAGCGAGCCCCGAGAGCAGCTTCTCCTCCAGCAGAGTGGCTGGTCTGGGTGGTGAAGGCAGGGCCAGCCAGGGACCGAGGGAGGGCAAGGGGAGGGAGAATGGAGGAGCTGGGAAGTCACATTTGAACAAGGATTGAGACATCTTGCAGCAAAAGTCCTCCCACTGCTAGGAAAATGTATTACCCATAAACAGCTTCTGACAGCTCATCTCTCTCACTTCCTCTGGCTCAGGATTCAAAGCCTTGTTCAGAGTTTCATTTGTAAGTCAATTAGTGGGTCATGTTGCTTGCTTCTCCCTCCTCCCCTTTGCGCTCTGTCAATTAGGAGAGTCGGGTCTGGGCAAATCCACGCTGGTGAATAGCCTGTTCCTGACAGACCTCTACAAAGACAGAAAGCTCCTCAATGCAGAGGGTAAGTTGGGGACAAATGGGGGTGGATGGTTCTTGTGCCCACGGATCTAGACTGTCCTAAGGACTAGTACTTCAGTTCCTTGCTCCAGCAGGAGCTGCAGCCCTGGCTGTAAGCTCCCGGCCCTCTTATTGCTCTCCTTTGCTGGCTCCAAGGCACTGCTGTTCCAGCAGGAAGGGGTTGGCTGTAGGCTCTTCTCTCCTGTGAAGCAGAGCAGCACTAGCCCTTTGGGTTGAGATGTTGAGATTTGTCTGTTGTTCTTGGGTGCTGGAGTGTGGTAGGGTTTCTCCTTGCCAAATGAGCGGACAAAACGTTCAGAACAGCTGGGCTACAAGCACTTCAGAGGTTTGTGTATCTTCTCAGAATCTGTTTGCTGGCCCCCACAGTACCACTCCCTTGAGGCTCCCTAGAGGAGGATCGGGGTTTTTTGAAACCCATGTTCCTCCCTGTGCTCAGTGATAAGGAGGGAGCCGGCTTGTCGTGGGTGTGAGCGGGGATCCCCAGCCTTACTGCCTGGCTTTAACTCACGTATTCCCCTTCAAAGAGAGAATCAACCAGACAGTGGAGATCGTCAAGCACACGGTGGACATTGAGGAGAAGGGTGTCAAGCTGAAGCTGACCATTGTGGACACTCCAGGCTTTGGAGATGCTGTTAACAACACTGAGTGGTGAGCAGGCCACTGCTGCCATCCTTCTAGTCCTTGGCCATGTCTGTTTCCTGTGGGTGCTTCATAGCAAGGGGGTCTGGCAGCAGGAAGGGGATGATGCTGCCTCATCGTCCCCAGGAGACACTGTCCTGTTAAACACGTGATTTTGTTTTGATTGCCTTGCCCTTCCCAGCTGGAAGCCCATCACCGACTACATCGACCAGCAGTTTGAACAGTATTTCCGCGATGAGAGTGGCCTGAACAGGAAGAACATCCAGGACAACCGAGTGCATTGCTGCCTCTACTTCATCTCGCCCTTTGGGCACGGGTGAGAGTCCCTGCTCCCAGCCCAGATTGCTGGGTGGGTGGGAGAGGCTGGAGGGGGAGCTGCCCTGTGTGTCCTTGCTAACCGTGTCCCTCCCTGTCCCTGCTGCAGACTGAGGCCTGTGGATGTTGAGTTCATGAAGGCTCTGCATGAGAAGGTCAACATCGTGCCCCTGATTGCCAAAGCTGACTGCCTGATCCCCTCTGAGATCCGGAAGCTAAAGGAGAGGGTGAGATGCTCTTTCTCTGCGGGGGAGTACCTGATGTGGTGGCAGGGATGGGCTGAGTGCAGAGGGGAGATAGATATATATATCTGTATAGATTTATATATAGCATGTGTGCGTGTGTATATATATACACACAGTACCTGCAAATCTAATTGCAGCAGTGCTCTGCTGTGAGAAGGGAAGTGGTGTCTGCAGAGAGGCCAGCTCTAGAAGAAACAGCAAATCCTTTCACCATCTGTGGGCTGTAGCAAACCCATGGTAGCACAAACAGGGAATAAAGCCAGCATTTCTGTATTGTTCAGTGTTGCATCCTTTGGTTTTGTCTTGCATGGACGCAGATCCGGGAAGAGATTGACAAATTTGGCATTAAAGTGTACCAGTTTCCTGAGTGTGACTCTGATGAGGATGAGGAGTTCAAGCAGCAAGACAGAGAGCTGAAGGTAAGGGACCTGGCAAGTCTGGCTCATGGGTATGTTGGTTACTCCAGGAGCCAGAGCAGACAGGCCTTCACTGTGCCAAAGGCCTGTGCTAGTGGTGCCTGGGGGACCCTGCGTTGGCTCACGTGGCAGGTGGCCTGGAGAAGGTGCTGATGTCCTTGCCTGGTGCCATGAAGTCAAGCGTGGCATGAAGACATGGCACTTCTGCTCTCCCACCAGGCAGTGTCAATCTTTCCATTCTGAGCAGAGAGGAGCACAGCCTGTACATCCCTGCCCACACGAGCTCGTGGCCTACACTGTGCCACTTGCTTTGTGTCCCAGCCTCTGCTCTGGCTTCCTTGTAGAGTTTCCCCTCAAAGAAGGGACACAGGCACCTGCAGCAACACAGCTTCCCTCTAGACACCTGGGAATTAGGCTGCCTGCACATCCCAGAGCCTTAGGCTTTTCTCTGCAGCTGTGTTGTGGGTCCTGTGCTGTGGCACGTGTGGATGTCTCTGTGCCTCTCCTACCAGCACCTTCCTCCTCCTGTTCTGCTCCGCCTGGGCTTGGCCCTTGCAGGAGGGATCCGTGGCTGAGCTGGGCTCAGCGGTGCCTCTCGTTCCAGGAGAGCGCTCCCTTTGCCGTCATCGGCAGTAACACTGTGGTGGAGGCGAAAGGCCAGCGAGTCCGTGGACGGCTCTACCCCTGGGGCATCGTGGAAGGTAAGCGTGGTGTCTGGGGGCTGGCACCGTGAGCGAGGGCCGGGCAGGGACGGGGGAAGGACAGGGACGGCGGGGGGACCTGACCTCTGCACGGCCACGACTGACCGAGCCACCTTTGGCACATGGCAGGGGACAAGGTGGGGTTGGGACAGAGGCACTGGGACCGGCTGAGGAGGTCTGTTGGGGGGTGTAGCAGTCACCCTGCCTCTGAAGCCGTGGCAGGCTGAAGAAGAGAGCCTCAGGTGTGAATGGAGGTCTGCGCCAGGACCAGGGGAGAGCGAGGGGAGGATGGGGAAGGAACCCTGAGGGGAGTTTTAGTCCAGGCTGGGAGCCGGGAGGTGAGAAGGGGCTCCCTGGAGGGGGCTGGTGTGATGTCCAAGCACTCTCCTGTTGTTGCTTCCGCAGTGGAAAACCAGGCACACTGCGACTTCGTGAAGCTGCGCAACATGCTGATCCGGACACACATGCACGACCTGAAGGACGTCACTTGCGATGTCCACTATGAGAACTACCGAGCTCAGTGCATCCAACAAATGACCAGGTGGGTCCCCACTGCTTCAAGCAGAGGTGGCAGGGGTGTCTCGCTCTCTGCGGGGCTGGGCTTGCTCTCAGAATGGCTCCTCAGTCAGGAGGCTGTGGGGCTGCTGGGGACATGCTGAGCTGCAGCCTGGGAAATGTCCCTGGGAAGTGAAATAGCAAATCCAAGCACGTCTCCCACAGCCTGAACCCGAGCTGGGGGAGCTTCTGACAGTCCATGGTCCTGTCTGATGATTCCCCATGCAGATCTTGGGAAACAGGCCTGGAGAGTCTTTTGAAGAGCTCTTCCCAGCACTGGCTGAAATACATCCAGCCTAATGCAACAGGGGATAAGGCATCTCTCTGATGGGTGAGAGCCGAGTGCGGTGCCAAGGGGCAAGGCGTTCTGCACTCTGCAGTTCTGTCCAAATCACAGCCTGACTCTTGGGATGCTGCTGTTTCTCAGACAACGGAGCCCAGGCAATTATCAAGACTCATAATGAATCTCCAAAGATTTCTCTTCATTGTCTTCCTGTTGCATTTGGTTCTCTGTGGTTTTTAGTCACAATGCTCAGAAAATAGAAGAGAACACTCACGGGCTTCTCATTTGAAACCTCTTTTTTTTTTTTCCTTCTTCCTTCCATGGCTGAAATACTGGTGGCAAATTCTAGGTTTAAGTAGGTCTTGGCTCATCTGATGTAAACCACCCCCTTCACTTCCTGCCTGAACTGGCCGGGTCGCTCTGTGCTGCCACGTGTCAGAGCAGAACTGGCCGTGCTTCACCAAGGAACAGTCCCGCGTGTGTGCAAACGTGCAGGTTGGCACGTTCTGTTCACACACAGTCTATCTCAGTGCTTTTGCATAGCAGACGAGCCTGTCTTTTTGCACACTGAGAATATGGAGTCCAAAAATAACTATGTTAAATGCTAGAGATCTGTGGGAAGTGTCACAGCTGCTATTTAGGTAGGCTCTGTGGCTATTAAGAGCACAATGAAAAAGCAATTGCTTAAGAAAAAAGCAATAAGCTTAAGAAAAGCTTAAGTTTGGTACCATTACTCACGCCATGGCTAGTTCCTTGCCAGTGAACAAGTCTCATAAAACCAGAACGTGGCCATATTTAGCGGTGGGATAAGGCTCCTTCTCTACAGACACATTTTGGGAGGAGATCCCAAGCTCCAGAGTTGGAATTGTCTCAATAATGAGCCAATGGTGACTCCACGTGGTGAACACCTGCAAGTGGCATCTTGAATTTCCAGTTTCATCTCAGACATCTTTGGGCACCACCACCTCCTCACCTACAGAGAGCTCCTCCGACTTTTGGAAGAAAGTTACCTCCTTCCTCTGTCCCCTGCCTGCCCTCCTGTGCACCTCCAGGCCCCCTCGCAGCGCCACTGTGCTGTGCCTGGTCTTGTGTCTCCCAGTTCCCGAGCGTGAGGGCAGCCCTGCTGTCAGACTGCCAGCCATTAAACTGCTGCCCTGGCTTTATCTTCCTGGGAAAAAAAGGACCATGGTGAGCATGTGGTGCCTTAGGGATACTGGCAGTTTGTGTTGGTGCTGTGTATGCGTGCAGGCGTATGCACAGATGAGCCAAAGGAGACCAGATACACGGGCTGTAAATGTCTCTGCTAAGCTCGCCAGCACAGTTACAAAAGGCGGTCAGAAACATTGCCCTTTCTGTCCTTGCTCTCGGGGTAAGCCTAGTGTGGGTTCTCCGTTAGCTACCCACAAGCTTCTGGTTTGGAAACTTTCATTGGCTTTGGTCTCATTCTGCATCCAAGTGCATCCCACACCTCTGGGTCCCCCAGCCCCTCCACCCTGCATTGCTGGCAGGTCTGCCATCATGAGTGACAGCCATCGATCGCGAGGTGACACCAAAGCCAGCCTGAGCCACGACTGACTGCCTTTCTTCCCTCTCTCCGTCTTTCTAGCAAACTGACTCAGGACAACAGGATAGAAAGCCCAATTCCTATCCTGCCTCTCCCAACACCGGACACTGAGACGGAGAAGCTGATCAAAATGAAGGATGAGGAGGTGAGACCCATTTCTGCCTGGGCCTCCTTGGTGTTGGAGCTGGAATCTGAGGAATTTCTCCTGGATTGCCCCCATAGAGGCTGTCCTGGGGCTTCCCACTCCCACCTCCTACCACTCTGGGCTCCTGGTGTCGGGGACGGGCTGTGAAGGCTGTGGCTTTCTCTGCCAGGGGAATGTGGCTCCATTCCACCCCAGACACACCTGCCCCTGTACTCGGGCAGGAGTTCTTGCTCTCTGAGGGTTCCCTCTGTCTGCACCGAGCAGATCCCCAGCTCTGGCCACAACAGGTCCCGTTTTGACTGTCTCTTCTCTGTCTCACGCAGCTACGGCGGATGCAAGAGATGCTGCAGAAGATGCAGCAGCAGATGCAGGATCAGTGAGAGGCAGGTACTCGGAGGGCAGAGGGAATCCCCCAGTGACCGTCTGAGGCCTGGCAAGAGCTGTGGACGTTTGGAAAAGGTTTCCCCTTGTATAGAGACTTGTGGGCAAGAGCTGCACCCGCACCCTCTAATTTATTAGCAGCAATGCTGGCTTTGCAGTCAGCTGGATTGTGGAGGAGGCTGTTCCCTTAACAGTTTACTGATGTGTATTTCTTTTTTAATAATTATTCTTTCTTTTCTTTTTTCTTTTTTTTTTAAAGAAGATAGCCTGGGAAGTCTCAAAGGCATCCCAAAAAAGAAAAAAAGAAAAGAAAAAGATCTCCCTTTCCCATGTATTAATCTCTTGTTTGGGAATGCTCTGGTATTTAAAGTCCTGGTTTCTCTGGTGTACGAACTTGAAGACTCTCTGTGTCAATGCACGTAAATGTTTACTCCCAACTGAGGTGCTGTGCCCCCTCCCCGTCCCCCTGTCTGGGGCCAGCACAAGTGTTGTGAAGGCAGCCGTACCCTCCTGTGAGTTCCACCTGTGCTGCTCGGGCTCCTCCCCCTGGGGCCAGCTCTGGCCCAGAGAGCTGGGGCTGGGGCTTTCTCTGTGCACTGACCTGCTCGGGGTCCTGATGGTTGCCTGGCTTCCTGCTCGGGTTTTCTGGAGTGTTTTTTATTTAGTTGGTTGAGTTTGTTTTTCCTGCCAAGAAACTCCAGGGTCTTTGCACTGAGCAGCAAGGGGCTGAGTCTCTTGAGGTCAGTTAGAAGAAAATGGCTGTGACTGCTCTCACTTATGTCTTTCTGGCAGAGAGGATGAGTTGTTGACTATTCCTGCAAAAAGGAGATGGTGGAGTGAGCATCTTCCCAGCCAGGGTTTCCTTCCACAGCAGGCCCAAGGTGTTGGTGGAGGAACCCCGGGGCCAGCTGGTGTCTCGTGGTTTAGTTCTGGTCATCCAGCTGCAGTGTCTCCAGCGGCCGCTCTGGAAAGCCCCATGGCAGCCAGAGTGCTTGGCTGGGGCTGCTTTGGAGAGGGTAGAAACCCTCGGGCTGAAATCCACCCCCGAAGGAGAGCTGTGTCCTGCCCCCAGGCTTGGCAGTCCCACAAGCTCATTGCTGGCTCTGAGCTTCTCCTGGGGAAAGGGGCAGATTTTAGGCTTGTACCAGAGACCTGCAAACCTCCTCCCCAGGCAGGTGTTGGTCACCATGGCAGGTGAAGAAGCGTCACTGCATGGAGCTGAGCACAGCCCAGAGACCTGGCCCTTGCTCCCCTGCCCTTCCCCTGGGACTCAGCCCTTCTCCCCCTCCCCGGTCCAAGGCTTTTCCTGTCTCGGTGCTGGGAAGGCTGGTGGATCTGTTGGGCAGAGATAAGAGCACTCTTTTTCTGTCCTGTTCTTGCTTCCTGCAGTATTTTTAACTTCAGCCAGAGCAGAGCCCCAGAGCGTGATGTGCCTGCCAGGGCAGGTCTCAGCAGCAGCACTGCCGCGCTCGCAGGGAACGGGGCTGTTGGAGGGAGAGACACTTGGCGCTTCCCTCCGAGTCCAGGGAGTGCTGCCTTGGGCTGGGCCCTTCTGCTCCTTCAGCTCCCAGCCCCGTTCCTCTGTCCCCTTTCCCCTTTGTGTCTTCTCCTCCATCGCTGGCTGTCCCCAGTAGATCCCCCTGAGTAGGAAGCACAGTGTTGGCCAGGGATAGCCAGGCCCCAAATTCTGTTATTAGGTGCTGCGTTTGTCTGATTCCCCCTGTGGAGCTTTAGCGTCCTCATCAGAGCTCGTCTGGGTAGTGAGTAGGTTGGCTGGTTCCAGTTATTCACTGTACAGAGCCTCTGCTGAGCCGGGAGGTGGGCTGCAGGGGCAGGAGAGAGACCCTGGCAGTGTGGAAGGACAAAGCGAGGGTGGAAGCCCCTTGGCAGAACTGTGCCAGCTGGGCAAGAGCAGTCACCAACGAGGTTTTGGTGTTTGGGTTTTTTTTTTATTTATTTCATTTTCCCCTGCATTGGGCTCATAAGTGACAGTGGCAGTGCCTGGGAGAGGGGAAGGGTTCAGCTTGTCTTCAGTAACACATAGGACCAAGGTGCTTAAGGAAGAAATACAACCTTTCCTTGCACAATGTGCTTGAGCAGTGGAGCAGCCTGAAACAGCTTCCTCCAGGTCCTCTGGAGCTGGTTTGTTGCTGCCCAAAGCAGGAGGACTTCTGAGTTCTCAGCTTTATCCATGCTAACCTAACGGGAAACACCTTGCAGTACCTGCCCCCTCTCTTTTCTTACACTAGTCTTGTCTGTGAGGAGGATGTTCTGCTGCAAATGAGCCCTGTCCAGCTAGAGATGTTCCCCTTCAAACACATTCATTCCTAGAAGACAAAGGAGACCTTTACCCTTAGCACAGACATAGAGCTTTCACCCTGGGCTGTGTGCGAAGTGCTGTGTGTCAGCGAGAGCACAGGGCACTCTGGCCACAGGCAGGATTGCTGAGGGTGACCCTGTCCCTCTGGTGAGGAAGGTCCCCCAGCTCAGAGCACATAGCTCCTACATCAAGTCAATAGTCACAAGTCTGTCCTCTACAGAGAGCTGATGCCTTCGGCTGCCAGCTGGTGAGCATGGGTCAAATTGCACTTCAAAAAATCAGAGGAGTGGGGCAGCAGAGACAGCCCTGCAGAGGGGCAGGGTGCTCTGGCATCACCTCTCTGTGGGAGGGTCCCTGCCCAGGGCACCGGTTTGGGGCTGTCTGGGAAGGGAGTAGAGAGTGACTTTGGGGGGCACCAGGGATTCAGACTCTGTCCTGGAAGGTGGCGTCTGTTTATTAAAGGAGGAATGTTTTGAACTGCTGCATTGAGCTGCCCAGTAAGCAGAGAAGAGACTCCTGAACCAATGGAGCTTGGCCCTTTGGCTCTGGCAGCCACAAGTGTGATGGGAAAGTAATCTAACGCCTCCCCTCACGCAGCCCTCCTCAGCCCCACGGGCCACCCCTGCCAAGTGACTCGCTGCAGGCTGGTGTCCCCCCTCCACGGTGTCCCCGGCTGCAGCTGGGGCTGTGGGGACAACAGCTGGGACTGTCACAGCCAGGACACGGTGCCTGACTGGGGAGGGATGGTGGGGTGAGCTCCCCGTGTGCCGCTGCCGTGCTGGCCCTGCCTGCCCTGCCTCGCCGCCTCCCCGCATGCCTCCCCCCGCAGAAGGAGGGGGTCCCACTCTTCGTCCCCTGCTCCTCCTCACAAACCCTGCTGTGCTTTAATGCTGGCTCGCTCCTGCCGTGTGACTTCCTCACCCCTCCTGCTCCATTCCTAGGCTCTTTGTTTTCTGTCCATCTGTTGGGTTATTATAATATATATATTTTTTGTAAATTTCTGTTTGAACATTTTGTCATTGTGAACAAAGAAAAATGAAACCTTTTAAAACATATCCATTTTATTAAATGATTATTGTTATTATTATTAATAATGTTTACTACCTGAATTGATCAGTGAAATAAATACATTCAAAAACCCAACCTCTTTCTGTTTAATTTTCAGTCCCTGTGAGCAGTGTTGGTGCTACATTATGGGCAGGAGAGAGCAAAACTGACGCTGTTTCTTCTTTTATCTGTCAGAGCAGGCTCCAGACAGGGCTTCCTGCATGGGATTTCTGGCCTGTTTGTGTCAGGAGCTAGACAAGATGATCTTGAAGTTCTTCTGTCTTTAAGCTTCCCCTAGAAGTAGTGTCTAAACCAGCAACGGGCAGCTGGGCAGGATCCAATCCCAGGAAATCCATTTTGGAGCGTTGCTGAGTCTGTGCTGGATGCAGGGCCGGAGAGGATCTGCTCGAGGTCAGCTCCGTGCCTGGCCTGAGCTCCTGCTGGTGAGTAAATGTAGCACTAAATGCACGAGACAGGTACGTTTGTTGAGCAGACTTACCCTGCGGTACTCGAGCTGCTCCCAAGTGGGAAGCAGGCCCTGCAGGAAAATCTGGGTTGGTTTGTTAGCCAAAGAGCTCTTTCCTTCTCTGTCTGCCTGCCACGATGAAACAACTGGAATTATCTGCTCCAACTTACTAGAAATTTAAAGCTTAATTGCTTTCTTTAGAGCATCAGATTTTCCCTTGGTTAGGGTCAAATTCTGCTGTTGTTTACACCCTAAGTTCTCTTAACATCAGCATATTTGGGGTGTTCATCATTTCTGCTCTGTACGATGTGCACGGTACAAGGTAACGGAGTAACAGAGTTTCCCAGTGTAATTCTGGTGGCCTGATAGAGATACAGTCTTCCTCACGAGATGGGAAACCAAAGGCCACAGTGCTCAGGTAGTGCAGTAACGTCACCTTCCAGGTTCAAATGCATTTTGAGTTACTGCTTTGCAATTGAGACTTTGCAATGTTTCTGTTGGAGTGAGCGTGTGTGCCCAGAATCACAGTTGTCAGTGCTGCCAGCATCTCTCCCAGCAATGTTCTTGTGAGCATTTCTTGGAAGACTTGCTCAACGAAGCCTCAGCTTCCGGTGACACAGGGCAAACTCGCAGGAAAGCCTCGCGTGGGAGGTGTCCCTGGGATGAGCCTGACCCTTATCTTGCCAGCCAGCTGCAGGGGGATTGCCTGGGAGCTGGGCTATGCAGCTGCAAACACTCTGCACCGGCTGCACTGCCCTAAGACCTTCCTCTGGTGGTGCAAAGCCAGCAAGAAAGCAAGGATTGAACGACTCCGGTAAGTCAACAAAGCTACCTTCTGTTCTTTTTTCCCCCCCTTTTTAGTTGGTTGAGAGATTGCAGAGAAAAGCCCTGCCTTGTTGCAGGTATATGGGGTTCTTCTGAAGAAGTTAGAGCAGCTCATGTGTTCAGCAGGAGCATGAGGCTGCCATACAAAGACAGCTCATTGGCCCATGTCTCCTGGCATGGTCACGGCTCCAGAGGTGGATAATTCACCTGCTGGAGCAATGTCTAGCATGGAAGACTCCCCCGACCTCCACCCTTGGTGATCAGCGCCCTCTCTACTTGCCAAGGACTATTTATCATGAATTTCAAAACTGGAAAGGCTTTTTTTACTTGTGGTAACAGTAAATTTACTTCTGAATCTCCTCTTGCAGTTTGCGTGAGCAAAGCTTTGCTTACAGATGTAATTCAGAGCTGTGATAAGGCATGAGCAGTTTCATATCCTAATTTTTGATTCCGTGACATAGATTTTCTTGGCTACCCTAGTAATGCGCCTCCAGTAACGCTGAAAATACAAGCGGCTCTTGTACACCTCTGAGGAGCAGTGAAAATGCATTTGGTGGCTGCAGCTAAGCCTCCCAGTAGCCATCTGTTCATATCCCTCCTCCATTCCAGGGCTGGATAGACCAGGAACATTCCTTCTCCTGGAATGAGAGACCAAGAATTTGCACACCTCTTTTAACTCTGTTCTTTTCAGAGCTCTCGCATCTCCTCTGAAGGACACCAAACTCACCCAACTCATCCTCAGCACACACCAACGAAAGAGCTGGGCTGTGGCGTCAGTCCCGGAGCGCGTGGTGCCTACTTGCCTGGTCTCTGGCTCACCCGGTCTCACCAGGGGAGTGTTTGCAGGTGAAGATGAACAGTGGAATTCTCTTCTTGTTCCTCCTTGGATTCCTCCCACTTGTGATAGCCTCATGCCCTGTGCCATGCAAGTGTGCCACCAACATTATTGACTGCACCTCAAAAGGCTTAACTGTTGCAAAACTTCCAGTTGCTTTCCGCCCTTCAGCTGAAATTATCCACCTTGGTTACAACAGGCTCACCTCCATTCCCAACGGGCTCTTTGACAACCTAAGGAGCCTCCAGGTAGTCTACCTGCAGGGCAACCCTTGGGAATGCAACTGTGACATCCTCTACTTGCGCTCCTGGCTCCAGTGGCAGCAGAACCGGAGCACGTACAGGGATGTGAGATGTGCCACCCCAGCTCATCTGCAGGACCGGGTCATCGCCCATCTGACAGAAGACGAAATCATCTCCACGTGCCAGTACTGGTACTGCAGCCTGGCTCTCCTCTCTCAGCTCTTTCTCTTCATCCTGCTTTTCCTCCAAGGTGTCCTGGTTATCTTCATCATTGTCTACCTGCAGAAATTCCGGAGAATGACCGCTGAAGCTCGGAGCACCACCCGAGAACTGCACCAGAACCTGGACACCCGGGCGTCTTCTTCAAGAAGCCCCTACAACGGTGATTAACATCACAAGCCCCACGCCCCCCTTGGGCCGTGCCGCGCCAAGGCCGGGTGGCTTGTGATATCCAGAAGGGGTTACGATGGCTGTTGGGTATTTTTGGGCACGAAGCAGACCAGAAATAAAGCAAAGTTGATGGTGCAAGTGGTTTGTTTTTTCCCATTCCGTGGGACGTACCTCGCGTTCTCCCACCGTGACCTCCCCCCCCCACCTCACCCCTACACTCCGGCTCCCTTGGGAGCCCAACGGGCACCGGCAGCGTGTTGGGCTCTCTGTGGGGGCCTGCTCTCGGGAGCGCCCTCCC
>JAHREE010000158.1:844542-980068 GCA_033628505.1 Tringa tobata
TATGAGGCTGATGAGGGAAACCTGTGAGGAGGAGGAGGAGGAGGAGGAGGAGGAGGAGGAGGGAGCTGGCCTGAGGAGAAAAGGAGGGTCCTGGGGCTCCTCTGCTTCAGCTCGCCTCAAGCGGTCCATGCTAGCCCCAAAAGTATGAAGTGGTGCAGCGGAACAAGCCCCCAATGCTCAGGTGGAGGCTGTGGCTGGAGGATGGGGTCTTGTGTGCAGTAGGAATCCCTCTTGCTGTGCCACGGAAGGCTGACGTGCAGCGTGGCGTCGAAGGTGGAGGAGGAGATCCACCGTGCTGCAAGCACCTGGGCCAGCCCTGACGTGAGGTAAGTCCCTCTGGTGGGACTCTTCCCTCTCTTTCCTCTCTCTGCTCCTTGTCCCTCCAAAACCAAGCCTCTCTGGTGTCTGCCTGGCTGGGTGCTGCAGTGTAGCACCCAAGGAGAGGGAGTTCCAGCTTCAGGTTTGGGCTTTTGTTCTGGGGATTGGCCCTTGCTGGGCTTTGGAGCCGATGCACCTCTGCCCAGGGGCTGGGATATCCCCTGTGGTATCACCAGTGACTGTGGTGTCCGAGGGGGACACGGCCCTGCCCGGGAGCCTGCTCTGTAGAGATGCCCAAATTGGTGCTCTGTGAGGCCCCCTGACACTTTCAAATCCCTGAGTTTTAGCTACTTTCCCCCCCTACCTTTCCCTGAGGAACAAACTTTCCATAGGAACAGAAAGGCTGTTTTCTGGTTTGCTCTTCCCCGGTGTCCTTTTCACAGAATCAAGATGCAAATGTGTAAGGAAGTAGCACAACCCATGGGTTTCCCTTTGCCTCTTCCTTCTTGTTTCTTCAGGCCAATTAGACTGTTATTTTAGCTGGCTTATGCCTGTTGTTGAATTCCCTTTCCTTTACTGATACGTGCAAGGGATGTGAAAGGCCCTTTGCTTTCCCAATACTATTGCAAAGTGTGCTAGTGTGGCAGAATGAATCCCTTCATTTTTTGCCTGCAGTTTTTTAGCTGAATTTACCTGGGTACTGATGGTGTTAGGGGCATGGGGTCAGGTGCTGGGAGAGGCTGGACTGGGAGCAGCGTGTCGGCACTGCAGTGGGGTGCTGGAAAACCGTCAGGGCTCGGTGTAGACAGAACAACTGCTGGCTTTGGTTTCACTTCCCCGGGAAGGCAGGAGGGGTCCTGACTCTGCGTCATTAAGTCTTGGCATATGAAAGGTAAAAAGCCTTTTTGGCATCATTTGCACCTGTGAAGAATGTGACCAGCCATAGCAGTGTGATAATGAATTGCACTGAGCACAGAGTGATTTGTATGCCATGGCAGCATGTCTAAGCCATAAATCTAGAGCCTACATGTCTTGGCTTCTCCTGGCTTAGAGTGCTGCATGTCACAGATGCTTTTCCGCTCTGCTGGCCTGCGGAGGATCTGCTGCTGAGGGGAGAAATGCTGCCTTTCTGAAAGGAGGCACTATCCAGGGCTGCACAGTGGCTTCAAAGGGGAAGCAGTGGTGAAATATGGCAAAGATAAATGTGAGCTATTAAGCTGCCTTGCAAATCACTTCCTAGTATCAAGGCCAATGCAACACCTGGGCACACAGGACTGGGCTGCCAGGCCTGCTGGGCAGGCTGCTGCATTGCCAAAGGCTCAGGGTGCTTCCAAGCAACTCTTTTCTCTGAGAGATACTGTGTTAAAAAATGCTGGGAAACGAAACCAAAGTGTGTTTGCAGCCTCCATCATGCAGAGTTCCAAAGCTGAGGTGTCTAACAAGCAGGTCAGCACTTCCTAAATGAAGGACTAAAGGGTAGATGCCATTGGGGAAGGCACACTGGATCTTTCTTCTTTCAAATGCCCTCTTTTTCAAATATCTACATGGTGCTTCCTGCATGCTTTGCAGCATAAAAGAAGTCTTGAAAGCAAAACAAGCTGATCTTGGAGCCTAGAGAATTTTAGCCCCAAATTCCCCAGGGAACCAGCTTTGCTTCAAGATTGTGGCAGGTGCTTGTTTACAGATTGTCTGGGTTCACGTTACACCTGGGAACTTACCCCTCTCATTTTAAATAGACTTCCATAGTTTCTGCGCCTTCATTTGTAGGATGAAAATATCACATTTGTACATATAAAGAACAATTTGTTAGCATCCGCTGCAGGGCTTGGTCGCTGGGACAGGCCAATTCTATGCAGCAGTTGGAGATTAAGCGGTGCTTGGAGATGGTATGGGGGAAAAGTCCTGCAGGAGCATGGCATATCCTCGTCTTGCGTAGTTGCAGCTGTATGCTGTGTATGGGCCCAAGGGAGAACATTCAATGGACGCCTTGGTGGCAGCCTGATCTGGGGTTTGTTGCATTACTTATAAATTGGAAAAGATATTTTTCACAGTCATTAATATGAGGCTACCTGGTCATCTTCAGACCCCTCATTTCCCTTCAGGATTGAAGCATGCAGAGCATCCCAGAGAGAGTGCCAAAAAACCCTGTTGATTCCACATCATGGGTCATCTTGTCTGTCCTATGGTACATGGGAGAAGAGCTATTTTAGAAATGTTTAGAAACGGCTTTTACTTGTTTTTGTATATTTACATATGAAAACTGAGGCTCCTTCAGGCTCAAAGCTTGATTTTAGAGGGCTTTAACGGAGAACACGTGGTCTAATTAACAGGTTTTGGTGAATGATTAGCTATCTTGGATAAATTAGCAGTGTATCAAAGCAGCAGGTTGGAGTGTTAAGTTTTGTTTTGAAGATAGTATGTGCATGCGTACTGTATGTCTAGCTAAAGGTATATGTTCCCTGGAAGGACAGGATAGAGCATTGTTGGAGGACATAAAGGATTTAAATGGTTTTAGTCCAAAAAACTCCCAAATCACCCTCTTAAATCTACAAGTACTTTTTTTTCCTATTTCTTTACATGTCTCCGGGTCTGCTTTGGCCCTGAAATGTTTGTGACTATTGAGAACAGGATATGCTGGGAGGTATTTTTTATATTTCCACATGGAAGGATTAAACTGAAAATTACGAAACCAAAGTGCCAGGAATGCCCTCCATGGACACCCGCTGTTGGGGCTGCGTGGCACCGCTCCGTGCCCACCTCTAACAGCTGCTGAGCCCGTCTGACCGCCCTGTCCCGGCCGCCTGATGCCCTACCGGTGTGTGGGAACGGAGCTCTGCCCGGTCAGCGACCGGCGTCTGCAGGGCCCTCACCCTCTGGAGATGTCATCTGCGTGTGCTCGAGAGAGGGCAGCAAATAGCTTTTAATCGCCTCTTTGTCACTTGCGAAATTAACGTGAGATGTGGGCCTGGGAGAGGGTGACGGTGAGTGTGATGGGTGTCTGCCCAGCGAGACTGACAATGATGCTCCAAACTTCGTTACCCGAACAGCCGACATCGCTTTTTGAACCCGTAACTACTGGTTTAAACAGTCTTTTTCTTGTTGGCGTTCCAAAACATCAGGCTGAAACTGGGGTGGGGGGAAAGGAGGGAGAGGAGGTGAGTGGGCATCCTATTGCTATGGCCGTGATGGAAGTAGTGGTGTTTCTCTGTGGTGTTTAGTCTGAGGAGCTTTGGAGGGCTGAAATCCACCCCTTGGCGGGGGGGTGCGGGGAAACTTGCCCATCATCACTGAGTGGTGAGAGCAGTGGGTTTCCACTGGCATGCCTGTTGAAGATGGGAAGGTGCCTAGAGGATGAGTGGGAGGTAGGCTGCTATGAGAATAGCCCAGGGCTAGACAGGACAGAGGTGCAGAACAGCTCAGAGTTATTTGGGTTGGTTCTGTGCATCCATGGGATGGAAAATGCAGAGGCTGAAGAGGCAAACATGTAAGCACCCAGGGAATTTAAATGCCCCTGCTCTGGGCAGGAGCTGTGGGGAGCTGAAGTCTGGATTGAAGTACTGTGAAACCCTGGCAAGTCCTGTTACAAATCACAGCCCCTAACTTGGTTGTCTCTTGTGGAATAAGACAAGTGCCTGTGTTTGGGGAGCTTTTTCCACCAGGGGCTTTTACCTCTGACTTTCTCAAGCTCACCAAGAGGTGGTGTGGGTGCCCACGTTTGCTCTGCATCTCCATTACCTGATCTTTCAACACAGTGTAAGCGAGCTAATTTTTTTCCCAGGGTGAGACTTTAATTCCCTCCCATTGATCATGGCCAAAGAAGAGAGCTCAAATGGAGATTTTATTCCAGAAACAATGGCCCCCTTATGTGCTGTGTCATGCTCTCTGTGAATGAACCTGCTGGTGAAATGAAGGCTTTTCCTCAGGCTGTTTTTTACCTTTCTCAGGTGAATCTTCATATTAGATCAGTTGCCTGGATTCCTGCAGGGAGAGGGAAGGAAGGTAAAGCATAAAATTTTTGTTCCACAGGGACATGACACAAAATGACAGTCAGTGGGACGTGGGATCCATATTTAGTTTCCATAAATCCCCATGTGCTGCAGCAAGATTGTCCGCATTAAAACCTGTGAAGCAGAGGGCAGTTTCCCTGTGCATCTGGACATGTTTTTCTGCCTCATAGCACTTCTTTCCAGGTCTGGTCCAAAGCCTCCACCCTGGGCTGGCTGTTCATTCCAACCAAAGCTGGCGTCATGCTTCTTGCCTCATCCTCAGCTCTGCTGGGAGCTGCTGCTTCCTCTGTTGGTACCTGTTCTTCCCCATCCTTCCCAGTGCTGTCAGCATTTCTCAAATTGTACATAAAATATAGCTTGCTCCTTTCGTGTGTTTGGTCCTTTGCCGGCTGAGCTGCACCAAAACCATCAAACTGATTAATTTGATGATCCAGTGCAGAAGGCTTTGGAAGCAAGATGTTGTTGTTCTCAATCACTTCCTCTGCTCTCATCCCCTCTGCCACTATCTGTCAAGAATGGCATTTTGATGATCCCTTTGCTGCTTTTCCTCTTTGCCGCTTTTCCTCTTTGCCTGAGACTTGCAAAAATGCAAGAAGCAACATTACTTCTGTGCTGCCTACCCCTAAATGAAGGGAAACTCCCTCCAAGTGCTGTGCCTGAATTTCAGTGAGCAAATTCCTGTGCAGTTTCCTACAATGCTTCACCTAGAGTGTTTTTTGTCTGTCTGTTGCTGGTTCTTGGTCTGTTTCTGTGTTGAGTGAGTGAAGCACACAGAGAGAAGGAAAAGATATATGCTTAATAAGGTATGGGTGGAGAGAGAGGGAGTTGCATTGTCTGTAATTTAAAAATATGTCATGAGATATATTTTCATGTGTGGATCTGAGAGAAGGCTCCACGTTAAGTGCAGTGTGGTTTGAACTGTGTGGCGGTGCTCATACTCTGGGAGAAGTCGTGCTTTGGGTAAGCTGCTGTGTGTTGCAATACACCAGTGCCCTAGTTTCTGTCCTAGACGTGCGGGGAAATACAAGATGTGGAGATGCAACTGCTGAAAAAGTGTGTAACTTGAAGGCAGTGGAAAAAGTGAGTGGAATCCTAGCCCTGCTCTGTTCTGGCAATGACTTCAATAAAGCCAGGGTTCACTGAAGGAGCCTTTGGAGAGTGCAGAAGTGTGCTAGGCCATGCACACAAACTGCTGAGGTGGATCTCTTGTTGAATGAGATCCAGTGCAGGAGGGCTCAGCTGTGAGGCCAGGGCACTTGATTATGCACGTCTTGGTAGTGTAACATTAGTTATGTACAGTAAGGCAAGTATTTCTAAAACCACCAAAAGCATCTGAGTCTTGTCAAAGTGAGAGGAAATTGGGATGAAGGTTGGGCACTGTATCCCTGAAACTTGTTCCAGTGGTTAATTAGCTGTGGAAAAATTAGCATGTAATTTCAATCCCTGTTTGTCTGTGAGTTTCCAGCATTCCTACCTTGCCTTGCCTTTATCTGTGGATGTCTGTGGGGCCTCATGTGCTAGGCACTCTATGTTCCCAGGGATGGGAAATTGTGAAATCCATGTGGGATGGGAAATTATCTCAGATGTTTCCCATCTTAGATAGGGGAAAAAGAGTCTATCTTGGAAACGATTCAGCTGAAACCCAGGGCATAAAACTGGTGCATTCATCTTCATGCTCACCCTCCTGCCTACTAGCAACCCACTTGACTTTCTAAATGAAAAAGTACTCTAATCCAAAAATTGGAGCTTGAATATTTGTGAACAGGAAAACAGACATCTAAACAAGTCCACTGATTTATATATACTTTTTAATCCATGTTTTGAAAGTAGATACTTATACCAACTGTTCCTTGGTCTCACCAAGTTGGAGGTTTCGTATTTAAATAATAATTCACTGAATGGTTTCTACCAGCTTTGTATCTTGCGTAGTGAAGAGTTGCTGGAGGGCATCGTGGTTGGGGCTTCCTCACTAGCTGCCCAGGGTGGCCAACATTAACCCATCCTCAGAGGTCTTTCTCCTCAGCTTCCCTGAACAAGGGAGGTCTGAGCTGAGTGCTGCAAAGACAAAGAGGTCCCTGACCTGACAAAGAGGTGGGAGCATTCACTGCTGGCTGTTCATTTGCTGTTGCCTGGCAAAGGTTTCCTCGCTCAGCTAGGGAGGAAGAACCTCACTGCAGAGCTCAGCATCAGTGTTGCTGATGCTCAAAGCAAGCTGAGAGCAAACAGCCCTCAGGATGAAGTCTGTGCACACCACCAGGAAGATGACTGGGAGAGAGCAGAAAAAAAGTCTAGACTTGATGGGCAGTTTCCTGGCAACAAGGAGCTTGATCTGGGCGGATTACTGAGTATTTGCAAATGCTGAAGCAGTTGTTGCCTACTGAGCTGGCCTAGTTGTATCCTCAGCAATTCCTACAGATGGAGAATGAGTGGCAAGAATAACAGAGGAGGGAGGATCTGGTTACAGGCTCAGAGAGGAATGCCAGGATTTCCTTGCCTGTCTTGACACTGGTTTTCTGCTATTCTTGCCCTGCCCTCCTACCTTTCTGGCTAATCCAGCCCTGGTTCAGAGTCCAGCACAGCAGGAAAAGGAGGCTTTTCTGTTGGAGTTGCTGCACACAAGTCAGTGTGTGCCAAGCTGTACGTAAAATAAAACATATTGGAGCTGCTGCACCTAAGCTTGAAACGGAGAGAAAAGCAATAGAACTTGTGGGCTGCCATGAGCTACCCTGTAGCTTCACAGTAAAGCAGCTTTTACAGGGACTTTGTGAGCAGAAGGAAAAAGCTGAAGTCTGTTTTATTGAGTAGAGTTATCAAGAAACTCAATCTAGAAAGTTAATCTCAGAAGTATGCTAAATTTTAACATCTGTAAGTGCTTTGAGATTGGTGAGTGAAAAATGCTGGGCAGAAGGAGAGGGTGTATCTGTGGTTCAAAGCAGGGGCAAGGATATACCTCCTGCCTCCATCTTGGCTATGGAATAACTTCTGAAAAACTATTTCTTTGCTTTTGAAATACATTTGACTGCGCTAAGTGCCATGGCGTTCTCAAAATGTTTTCCTTGGCTTGTCCAATGCCTTCTGGCCTCTATTCCTTCTCTTTTCTTTCCCTACTCTTTGCAAACAATTCAGTTTGAACCTTAATTTACTTTGTTTAGGTTTAGTATTTCCCTCAAATATTTAAGGCTATGATACTTATCTTGAGCATCGAGCCAAGGAATCACAGAAATTCTGTGTCAATGTCTCACCCTCCTTTTGCTACACAGAGGCTTCCCTGAGCAGATTTGTAAGCTCCCCACTGCTGCTTTTCCCATCCTAATGCAGCATAGAGGATTTGGTCTGTCACCTTTCAGATGGTGGGACACTTTTTAAAAGAACTCCAGGTGCCATTTATACTTTTACCTACTTTGTGATGAACCTGCTGTTTTAGGAAGTGTGGAGAATATATTTAGTGAAATAAAAATATATCTCATAGATACTTCTCATCAACAGATCTCAGGGGGCTTTGCCAAGCTGGACAGCAGTTGTTACACCTATTGTAAAGATGAAGAAACTGAAGCAGGGAAAGTTTTGGCATGTGCTGCTCCCACAGAGCACATCAGCAGTAAAGCTGGGATTGAACATCCCTACATCTTGCACCAGCTTCCTGGGAAGTGGGAGGGAAGGACATGTAGCCCAGGCTGGCTGTCTTGCATGTAGCTCTTCCTCTCTTTCTTAAGAATTTGCACACTGCAGAAGAGGGACCGTGTTCCCCTGTTCTTCGTGGTTAAGCTAATTGTCAAGTTCCCTCTCGTCAAGTTCAGTAAGCCTGAGGCTGGAAGAGTTGGTGTTACAGGCTGACACCAGGGTCTTGGGGGCAGTGTCTGTCTCCAGGCCCTGTGCTTAGACGGGCAGATGCTGCCACCTCACAGAAGTCCTTTAAAATGCTGCCATGAGTTTTCTCAAAATATTTGAATCCTGGGTGTTACAAGAATGACAGGGGAAAAAGGGTCTTTTTTGATATGTGGTGTAGTTGGGAGCTGCTGCATTGGGAAGAGATCTAGCTTTGGTCTTGTTGAGCATGAAATGTATCTTGCTGTCTGACAAGGTGCAGAACTAGCAGTGGGAACAGAGGTCTCCAGTCCCAAATATGCTTCACTCAAGTGTGCACAGAGGTATGGGACAGTGTCCTCTTTCAGTGTGCAAGGGAAGCCAAATCCTGCTTTCATCAGGTCTGCAGGGTCTTGGTCTAACATCATTTCTCTCTGCTATGCTGTGGTGATGCACTCTGCTCCCCTGCTTGTGAGCCACAACACCCACTGAGGGATGCGTCTTCAAACCCCTTCAAGCCTTCAGCCACTTTTCCTGGCGGCTGAGATACAAAGGCACTTGTGATGCTCAGAGGAGGGAGGGCAGAGTGCATGCTGTCCCATAAGATAGCGCGTCTCCACCTACGCCTGGCATGGCTGTGTTTTTCTAGCTCTTTTGTGGTTTTGTTGTTCTCCCCTTGCACTATAGGCTATAGCAGTTGGCTAAATCTTTCTTGTGTTCCTCCCGCAGGACACAGGCACAAGCCCAGCCAAGTCTTTCATATGTGTCTGCAGATGGACCTTTGCCCCTATGGTTTGCCTGGCCCCCTCTTCACCCGTGGACAGGCACTCCGGTGCATGAAGTGGACATTTTCCAGCCCTGAGCTGCCAGAGTTAATTAACCTTCTGGTAAGGCCAGGCCAGTCTTTCTGGGAAACTAGATCCATTGGGCTGTGCATTCCACAAGCCTCTCTTTGCCTGGTGTTTCGTGTATCTGTACAGGAAAAATCCATTTCTTTCTCCATATTCTTGCATTTTGGGATTGGAGGGAGCAGAAGCCTGGGAAGGCAAGAAAGGATCGAGTTCCCCAAGTTTCCCTGTTGTCAGCAGCTGCCAGGAACTCACCATGGGAGAAAACCAACCCAAAGATGCTGGAGATGCCTTGGCTCTTCTGGGCGGAGGATGTACATGTTTTCTCCAGTTTTCTCCATCTCTGAGAAAGAGCTAACTGCCTCATTCTTTGCAGCTGAGCAAATCTTTGTGTAAGGCAGCTGTTGTAATTTCCTAGGAACTGCTTGGCATGACTGGTCCAGCTTAGCCCTTGTCATCTCTCTTTCAGCAGGCTTGCCCCACTTTCAGAGGAAAGCACAAAGCTTTTCCTCTGGTCTGTCTTTAATTTATGTAGTACTGCTGGTCAAACCCCTGCAGAATAATGTTCTTAATGCCATTACCCTTTTGAGCCATGGGGCCCAATTCTCTTCTGTGCCTTGAGGTTTCAGAGGTCCTTGAGCTACCGTTCCCCAAATAGCCTGGGTAGACAGTGGTCAAGGATTGAGTGGACTCTCACTGAAACATGCTGGGCTCCAGTGGCTGAGTTCTTGGGGCAAACTGTAGAGATGAGTGTTGAATTCTTCCCTGGCTTATCTTTATCTTAAAACAAAACACCCGTTTTGCATTGTGCCCAGTGCATCTGTGTGTTTTCAGGCTTGTACCACCTGTGTCACTGTGATTCGTCTCCTGATGGGTTAGTGCTGGTGCCAGAGAGAACAAACGCCGGGTTGTTCCATCTCCCGACACATCTGTGCCTGACTCCCATTGGTATCATGCTCTATAAGGCCATTTAACTTCTCCTCTGTGGTGCAAAATGCTCCCTTACAAAAGGCCCTAATCAAGCAGAACGCTGGCCAGACCTGTTCCTGTTAACTGAGCCTGTCTTTCCTTGTAAGAAAAAGAAGTCCAATCATGCTGTCTTCCAAAAATAATAATTAAAAAGTATAAGCTTGCCTGAAAGCGCGTTATGCTCTGGAGAAAGAAAGATAGGGACCTTTTTGACTAGTGTTGGGGGCAGGATACAGAGAGTTGTTTGGTTAATGTGAAAAAAGCCAGAATTTACCTGTATGCTCCGCTCCTGTTTGGATAGAGGCTGCAAATCCCCCCTCTCCCATCTAGGACTGTGAGTGAGTTGCAGTAAATCAGGACAAGCTGAGAGGGGCTGGTTTTGGGGTGGTGTTTTGTGTTGGTTTTTGGTTGGGTTTTTTTTTTTTTGAAAGGGCCATGATTGTCCAGCTATTTTTCTCCCTTGGTGCCGCTTCACGCCACTTTTGACTTTGATTAATAGGTCTCTGAATAAAATGTTAATCTAACGAGGGGTCCTTGGCCCAGCCCCCCCGCCCTCCATGCCGTGCTCCAGAAATATCAGAGAAAACACACAGAGGTTTTGTCTCCCTGCAGAGCACTTGTAGCTTTTGATTAATGGGTGGAAGGGCCCAGCTCCAGGTTTGTGGCATCTTTCCCGACTGCAGAAAAATAAGCAAAAAGTCACCAAACATGACACAGAGAAGGAAAGTCCCAGGAGTGGCAACAAGAAGAAAGAAAGGAGAGAACAAGAGGCTTATAATTCAAGATGTACCCCACTGTAAGCCTTGGTATTTGTGTGTCTTAGTTCAGACCCTCAGCTCCAGCTTAACCTTTCTTTAAAATGAGCTCAGATGATGTTGCTGGATTCAGCAGTTTCCGAGCTCTGGGATGTCTTAACTTCTAATATCTGCATCATGAACTACTCTGCACATTGCCCTGGGCTGACACTTCACGTGCGTATGTTAAGAGTGGCTAAGATGGCTTAATAAAGAAATGAGACCTTACACTTCAAACAGGACACGTGTTTCCCCTCTTCCCCTTCAAATTCTTGCCCATTCTCTGAGTGAAACTTCTTTTGGAGCTTCCGAAATGATCAGAAACATGTGTTTCTTTCGTGTTTTCTGGCCAGTACTGAACTCAGAAAGGCTGTTCTTATATTACTTTCATGTGGAAGCCAGGCCTGCTGGAAATTTGCTTGTTCCCTCAAGGTGGATGATTTGGTGGAACTACATACATAAGAAGCTATTCATGTGAGGGTTTGTCTACATGGGGCAGTTAGGCTCCAGTGGGTCAGGAAGTCAAACTGAGCTACTATGTTGGTCTGAAATAAGAGTATCCACTGAAGGGGCTCATCGGAAAAGCTATATGTGAGGCAAGCTTTAAGTGATGGTGTGGGATGTGTATAGAGTGTGAAGGAGAGTGAAGACTGACATGTGTACCACCGTACAGCTCCCTTCCCTTGCAACCCTCTGTCAAACAGTCCGTGCCCTGCAATGTTCTTCCATTTTGTAATGGAGTAACTGGAGCAAAGCTTGTCTCAGCCCCTGGTCACAGGGCTGGAAGAGACAGGCTGGGCTGTAAGGCAGGTGGGTTTTCTTGTACGTGAGCTCAGTGTTGCAATACTCCAACTAGGGAAAGGACCACACCATTGAGAAAAGAGAGGGGAAAAAAAAATCCCTGAACATTTTGAGCCTGGACTTTTGGTCAGAATATGTGAAGGGCTTTAATACGTGCAGTTGCAATACTCCCTTGTGCCCAGGAAAAGTCCTGCATCCTCAGCTACTGGAAAAATATTTCCATTAAGAAAAATCAACCCTGATATCGGGAGGCTTATGCTTGCTTCACCTGGAAGGAATCTGTGAAGCTGTATGGCCTTTCCTGGCACTGGTGTGGAATCAGGACAGTTGCTGTATGGCCTTTCTTCTCTTGGCATCTCCCTGGAGGCCGCTGTCAGTCCTTGATGCGCCTGTCATCCAAGTCACTCGACAAGTGACATGCCTGGAGGATGCGGCCTTCCCTGCTGACAACAGCTTTGTTTCCCATGTGATGGATGGCTTTGTGGCCCAAGCCTTGCCATTGTCCCCTGCCTGTGGCCTTGCTTCATTGATTCTTATCTCTGCCTTGGGCATCCACTCCCTGCCACAGAGGTGAGCAGTTGCCAGTGCTTCGTCTACTCCTTAGGTGCCTTTCCAGGACTGAGCAGGGCCAGGGGAAGGACAACAGGAATACCCAGAGATTGAGTGAAGCCAAGCTGCGCTGTTTACCTGGGCCTGTGTGGCATTGGGCTCTTATCGGAGAGGGGAAGGCAGATATGAGGGATTCTTTTCCTTAGTCAAACAGTCAGGTGTATAGGCAGCATGGAAGTGCTCATGTAATTACCATTCTCTGGCTCTCACACCCCTATCTTGTAAATCACCAATCCATCACAGCCCTCCTCCTCGTATTGTTCCATAATTAACTGGACAAACTACAGGAGCATTGTCATAGCTCCCTGTTTACAGAGGAGGGACAAAGACTGGAAGGAAGATTTCAGTCCCCTTCAGCTTTTTTTCTCCTCTCTTGAACTCTTTTTTTTCTATATCTTCTGATCCATCTCATGACTCTAAAGATGTCTCACCTGCTTCTCTGAATGAGCACTTATTTGCAAACCTACAATCAACACAGAAGGAGTGGCCACAAAAGGACAGACCCAAGGATCTTAACCCTTCTTGTTCCATTACAGGTGTGTGCATGTGTGCTCACTGAGTCCCTAGTGCAAGGAGCAGCTCAGTTCTGCTGAACAGACTTTGGATCCTCTGCTGGTGAATATGGGCTGCAGTTGCCTCACCTATTCCCTCATGATAATATGCTGAGGCTTTAGCTCCTAGCAAACAGTCTGTTTGTGAGTTAGACACTCCCTGGGGCTGGATTATGAGCTACAAGGGAGATGGAAGATTTCCAAAGGGTGTGGTAGTGCAAAGATTTGGGGAGTTACTGATACTTTAGTGTTATTGACCCAGGAAGGTAGATAATACATTTCAAGGCTCCATATGGCTCTGAAGGCTATAAAAAAGTTTTATGTGGGCTCTGGAGTGTGGAGGGAACTGGCAGTGATGTGTGGTAGTAAAGCTGGTTTCTTTTCTGTAGACCAGATGAGCAAGGCTGCTGTGCTGCTGTGCAGCATGGGGTGTTGGTTGAATTCTGCAGGAGGTGGAGGCAGAACTTTCCCTAAATTGGGTTATCTTACTGTTCTCGATAGATACTCCCTCTGAAGGCTAACTCTGTGGCCCAGTGAGAGAATACAGGGTTGTGGGTGGATCAGGAGAGCTGGGCTCTGCTCTTCTTGTTCTATCTTTTTTCCCTTCTTGCCTACAGATATTTCACTTCAGAGCAGGGTGTTTCTCTCACTTTGGTGTACAGCACCTGGCATGCTGTGGCCCTGTTTTCAGCTGGAAGCCGAGTAGTGCTAGAGCACTACAAATAATAATGGTTTATAGATCCTCTGTTCTCTTCCTCTACACGATTTTAGAAACGGTCACAGTTCTCCAAGTTGCTGCTTTGACAGCAGAATTTAGTCTTTTGTGTTGATAGTGTCATGCAGCCAACTTTGCTGACCCCATGGGCATCCCTCAGAGCAGATTTTTGGCTCAGAGGCTGAAGATCCACTTTTCTTCCTTATTTGAGGTGTCAGGTAGGTCTGTTGGATGAAATGTAGGTCTGTTGGATGAAATGTATGCCTTTATGTTCTAGTAGGCCAGGCTTTATAATAAAAAACAACAACATTGCTTATTTAACCTTCATCTCTAAAATCTTCAGCTCCAGCACTTGTGAGCTGTAAATTAGACCTGTCCACCCCATGGAAACTCTGGAGAAGCGACCTGAGACTGACCTCCAAGCCATGGGGCACTTAGTGCTACCTGCATCCCAGTGACCAGGTCACCTGTATTAATATCTGAGCACATTGGATTCCCTCTTGTGAGGCCAGTGAAGCACAGTGTGTCTAAGCTCCACTTGGAAAAAGGCTTTCCCACTTCAGTACATTTGAATGGAAAGGGGAAGACCTGTTCGTGTTTATTTTACAGCCCCTTTTATTGACTTGATTTATAGCCTGAGGCTGTGAGTTAATTGAGGTCTAGTCCAGGAGAGGGCACCTGGGAAGGGGAGGTGCTGCGGTGCCACCAAAGGGAAAACAGGCAGGAAAGTGCTTTTATAAAGCACAATTTGTTGCAAGCTCTGGCCCTTGCTGTGTGACAGCAAGCCAAGCTCTTGCCACCTGAATGGGTTGTTCTGGCTCAGGGAACATCCTTAGCTCACTGTGGGTGGCAAGGACCAGGGGGGCAGAGGTTAACCAAGAGAAGTTGCTTTTTCTTGTTGTGCCCTTCATTAAAGCATCCTCCTGCCTGTCTCTTATGGGTGAACCTAGTCACCTGAATAAGTGCGACTGTCATCGCCTTCTCTAATGGAGACCTGACAGGGTTGTTCCCATGGCCCAAAAGCAGTTGCCTTTCAGTGCATACCTCCTGGGCCTGCAGAGTAGATGCCAAAGCAAGCTCTCCTCTTTGGCACCTATAGTATGGGATGAAGAGAATGATGCTTCTTCAGCCCACGCTTGCATGGAGCAGGTACTCTGTCTTCATTCCTAGTGCCTAGTCACTCCTTGGATGGCTGGTTCAGTAAATTCCAGCTGAATGAGACGGAGCAGCCGTGTGCTGCATGTATGGAAATCAAAAGGTGAGCTTGTTGAATGATGAATGTCCCCATGTCCTCACATTTTGATGTTATTAAAAGGAGTCAGGTAGGCTGTCTCTCTCCTTCCACCTAATGCTGTCCTAAAGCTTGACAAGGAAGGCTGGGTTTCTAGGGAGAGGCAATATCCTTTTTCAGATAAACTGATATAGCCAGGAAAAGCAGAAAAGCTTTGGATGCATGAACCCTTCTTAAAATCTGAGTACAATCTCAGTAAGCTTTTCTGTCTGTAGTACGTGTGATCTCATTTCTCAGCCTCAGAGGAACAGTTTGGGGATTACTTTCTTTATCTTGCACAGGCTTGGTACTGAGCACTGTAGATCAAATCCCCTTTGCTTTAGGAAGATCTATCTGGATGAAGGCAAATGCCCCATGTCCTTTTCACCCTAGTTGTATTTGTGCTACAGCCCTGTGATAAAGTTGTGCCTTGGGTTTTTTTTGGGGGGTGGGTTGGTTGGTTGGTTGGTTTGTTTCAAACAACTCCAGGTTGTTTTTCTGAGGAGCCCCTTTAGAAAGAAGCTTTGCTGGAAATGACAGCCAATTTCATAACTCAGATTTTGTCTGAATGGTGAAAAGAAATGTTGAGCTCAGCCAGGCCAGAGCGAGCAGAGCGTATGGACCTTGGTGTATTGCTACAGTGGCCCTTTCCCTACCCCAGAGGAAAGGTCCAGGGTTCAAAGGCTGGCACACCTTTAGCAGAGCCCCTCTTCCTTTCCCCTTGTCCCCTTCATGAGCCCGGTGGGGGAAGCTGCCCTGCCAGGCGTAGCAGCAGTCCCCAGGCAGCTCCTGCCTCTTCACCCAACCTTTGGTTGAAGACCCCGAGTCCACAGGGTGCTGTTGAACAAGGCAGCCCAACGGGGCCCTCTGGAGCTGAACCTCCCAGGTTCTCAGCCTGCTGGTCGGCTTGCTGGAGCTCTTCAGCAGGGATCCACGTTCCTAATTTATCACCAGCTGACACAAGCAGGAAATAAAACAAGCAACTTACCCTTCACTTCTCCTGTGCAATGAGCCCTTTTCTTTAAGCCATCAGCCCCTTTATCTTAAGCTGCCGGAGTGGCCGTAGTATAGCTTGTTTTCATCTGTCTCTGGACATTGCTTGAACTTTCAGGGCACTTGTTTAGCCCCAGTCAAATAATTTCCTCTTTCACTCTGACCAAACAGAGTGCTCCTGGGCTGTGCTGCTCTTCCCCTGCCCATCGTAGTGCGGTGAGAGGGGCTAATATACCTCAGCATGTGCTGAGGGGGCTGTTCATTGAAACAAACCCACAGACGCTGGTGATTTTTGAAATGCCTTTGGCTCAGCCCTGCCCTTGGTGACTGGAGAGTGGCTGGGAGTGACAGGGATGCTGAGATTCAGAATGGCACTCACAGTCATCCTCTGTGCGTGATTTTACAGCAACCACGTTGTCCCTTTGCAAATGGGTGGCTGCATGGAGTACCTGATCGGACTGGGGAGAGGGAAGGAGTTTCCTGCACCAAGGGATGGGCTGTACATGGTGTTTGAGGCCTTCCAACACAGGCTGGCAGAGGCCTGGGGCCTCTCTCCCCCTGGCTTGCTCCCATCGGGCTAATCCTCCTCCCGCTGGTCGGCAGAGGGCACCAGGAACCCGGAGAGAGTGCTCGGGGTGCACTTGCTCTGCTGCTTCCACCGGTGAGCAGGCCAGGAAAAAGGGGGACACAGATGAAAAAACATGTGCGCTGCTGCAAGGGCAGCTTTGGAGCCAGATATCCTGCACTGACTGGCACTAATGGCATTCCTTATAACCTTCTTGCCCTGGTTTTAAAAGCATGTGGTATCTAAAAAGATATTCCTTTTTCCTTGTTTTTTTTACATCTCAAACTCTTGCTTCCCTCATGGCCTGATGAACTTGTTGTATGGTCTTTTAATGTAGGATCTGGCTTCAAATTACACATAATGAAGCTGCTTCTGCAAAGACAACCCTATTTCCCATTTCCCTGGTCCTCCTTTGCACTAGATCTAGCGTGTAACTGTAGGGGAAGTTCATAGAAAGCTTAAAAAAAAAAACCCAACATTTTCTTTTTTTTCTGCAAATTATTTTCCCAACAGAAGAACAGTGGAAAGTGAAGCCAGGTTTCTTTTTCATTTCAAACCGCTCAGCAGGCGGTGTGTAGACAACCTGGCCATCCCTCAGTGTGTGATCCAAATGAAGCAGCCCAGTCTCCAGAATCCAAACCGGCTCTGATTCTCAGGCTTCAGTTGCGACAGCGTCTCCCTGTCAGAGGTGTGTGTCTCAGTTCACCAGCTGCAGTGAAACTAGGGATGGTATTGCAGGCCTTCTGACTGGGTGTCAGAGCCACCCTCTAATCTCTGTCTGGAAGAATGGCATTGATTTTAGTAGATTCATTCCAGGTTCACGTGCTGTAACTGAGGTTGGGGTCAGGCTGACTGATGTCTCAGCTTTTGTTCCTTCATGGTTTTCTGTCCCAGTTTATTTCCATCTGTTGCTTTCCTAATTGTAGTTGATCAAGGATGAGCAATGAGTCATACAGAACAGTCTCATGCATCTGCTCATATATGTCACCTAAATCCCAAACCAAATCTGTCAGGTGCTTGATTTCTTTTTTGTTCATTTCTATGGACTGTAGCATTTTCTAGCTTGAACTAGAAAAGCAACAGAGGTTGGAAGGCTACAATAGAGCCATTCCTTGGAGGTTTCTTTTTCCACATGGAAATGTGGGAAAGGATCTCTGCTAGCCTCTGCTAGAGGCTATTTCTTTCCAGTCTTCTGGAGTGTTCTTCCTCAAACAGCACAAGCATAATGTAACTGACTTAGAGTTATGTTGGCTGACTAAAACAAGGAAGATTTGGCTGAGTGTTGGAAATGACAGATGAATTTGTAACTGTACTTAATCACTATTGATACTGGCATGCTGCTTAATTTGTGTAAGTAAGGAATCTTTGTTCCAGGCAGTACCGAAGTGTTAATTATATATAAATGCTGGGCATCTCTAGACATGCTTTTCCAGAATGGAATTAAAGGTGTTTCTGTAACCTCCAGAAGACAACAATGCTTCTGGAAACATGTAGGATGGGTGGGGACCAGTGAACTTTATATTGTGATCTGCATAGATCTGCTGGATGTGGATCAAAGCAGGAATGTATTTGTGGATGGAGGGGCAGGGACAGAAAACCAATCACAGGTGATTTAGGTTAAGGTAGGTTTCTCTACCTTATTGATGAAGTGATTTAATTTCATATAAGTTCCTCAAAACAGCTTTGATCAGGAGAGCAGGTCTTACATATTCATATCTTCAGTACGTCACCAGCAATGTCTGTTGATGGGTCTCTTCAACTCCTGGCTTGCTGCTTTTGTTTCTGGAGTCGGTTGTCCCAGAATAGTACGGTTCTTTGTTACTGCCCTGATTTCTTTCATCTCCACACAGTTGTCACTGACTAGATCGACTATCCTGTGGAAAGTTAAATAATAACCCAGCTTCATGCTTTGGATTTGGCCAGTGAAGAGCCTGTGAGCTCAGAGCTGATATTTTCTGTTGGCACCTGCTGTTCATCCACATCTGGCTATTGCTAAAACTCTGACACAGGAAAGTGGTTTCAGTCTTCTGGGCTGGAGTCAATGCTTAGATTGTACTCTTTCTTCTTCATGGAAAATCATGGTGCAGGAAAATATTTCCAGGAAACTGTATTACTTCTAGTGCAACCTGGAAAGAAACACTAGTATATTACCTCTGTGAAAATTGTGTTTCACTCCTGAATGAGAGTCAGATTCTGCTATAGAGTGCCTTTTACAAGGTAAATACTTCCCAGGACACAATGCTGCCAAAGTAAATTGTCCTTTGGACACTTGCTATGGGAGAGACTTCATGCATTCACTAATACATGGTTTAACACTCTACATCAGAATCCTATGAGAGAATTTTTTTAATCACAGTTTAACACAAGACCATATAGGATGCTTTTGTTTAACCATCATCATTTTAAATGCTGAAGGTTGTATTGATTTTATTATAGTTGCAAAAGTGTTTTGATTCAGGTGTTTTAATTTGGCGGGCTCAAATGAATGCCAAGGGAAGGTAGGGAAAATGTTCTTTTGATGTTCTCGTGCCATCGTATTTGCACAAGTGGCTGTGCTAGGGGTTGGATTTATTACACAAGAATGAGTGCAAGAGCTAAGATATTACATGTTCTGCAGAAACAAGAAACCAGAAAGGATGAAGTCTCATCTCCTTAACACTTGGTAGTGTTTCTTGGGAGTAGTCCCAGTTTGTGTGTGTAGACCAGTCTTAGAGCGGTTATTGCAAAACAGGAATCAAAAGCATGTAAGGATCATTCTCCCTCTTCTCCCGGTTCGGTGACTTCCTGGAGCTGTGATCTGTCAGGTACCACAGACCCCTGGTTTCAGAGAGGTTTTGAATCGAATGCTGTGAACCCTGTGTCTGTCTTAAGAGAAATGTCTTCTCTGATGGCCCAGGGTTGATGGATTTGGGGGTTGTTTTATGCACAAGGCAGAGAGTTCCATGTTCAGTTTTGCCCAGTTTAAAATAAGCCACATCTGTTTAAAATGGTGCTGCTGATACAAGACAGGGTAGGGAATGCAGAACGCTGGTACAAAAAGAAACCCTGCAACGAGGGTGCTGCCCCAGAGGGACGGTGGGGAGTGAGGGCAGAGAGAGGGAAACAGCCCACACAGCTAATTGAAAGCGCATCTTCCTGTCAGTCATGGGGCTTGCCCATCAATCATTCTGGCACCAACAGGATCTGACATCAGTAGGGAATTAAATAAACTCCTCTCTCTTTAGGGACCTGCTGATGGAAACCCGTAGGGGGGAAGTGAGCAGAGAAGAGCAGGAAGCATGTGCATGGGGGAGGAACAGTCTCAGTGGTCCCCTGGGATGGTGCAAGTCTGTGTCCTTCCTTTTCTCACACCAACATGTACGGCTGAAGGGATTTTTCAATGAGTCCCCAAAAAGGTGAATTTTAAAGCTGGTAGCGGGCCAAGCTCACCTCAGCTTAAATAAACTGCAATAACAGTATCTTACAGTGAGTGCTCTGAAAGCTGAGTGATGCTCTGTGCAGCTGAAAAGTACTTTTTACCCTTGGATGAAATTAGTGCTATTGGACTCGGTAGCTGAGAGGTGAATCTGGACTAAAGTGTTGGAGCAAAGCACGGGGAAGAGATAGTGGAGTAGACTAAAGAGTTGGAAGCCAAGGCTCTGTTTTCTATCCTGCTATGAATCTGTCTCTGTAGTGAATTAAGATGTGATGTGAATTAGGATATTACCAGTTGGACCTGGCTGAAATCAAGGGTTCGGGCAGATAAAGTGACTTGTACCTCCATTGGCAGGGCTAGCACCAGCTGAAGTGGGTAAGTGTCGATGTGTGCATGTGTGGAGGGCCACGAAGCAGCTGGAAGTCATTCGGCCACTGACAAGTCCCCTGATGGACCTCTACTGACGTGGAGCAGCTTTGGTTTCAGGAAAGCCAAAGGGAACCTGTCACTAATTAGACACACAGCTAATTAACGAGAAGCAAACAAAGAGCAGCAGCTTGTGTTTTGGGAAAACTCAGCTTTAGTAGCCAAGGACGTCTGCTCCTCCCTTTCAAACCATTTAAAAAACAAACAAAGTGGGGGAGACTTGCATTTCAAAGCAGTGCAAACACTGCCAACCTCAGAAAGCCTTCCAGAAGGGACTACCAGGAGTGGGATTTAGCAGTGAAAGGAAAAAGGGCTCTCCAGGTGTAATGAGACCTTCCCTCTCCCTAAACCAGGGCCCTCTGAAACCCCTTGTGCATCTCTTATCCATTAGTTTTTAATTTTCTTTCTCCAAATAAACACTCCTGTTAAAATTTTGGGTGGGTGGATGGGGAAGAAAGTCAAGTGTGAAACATGAGCTGCCATTTTGTACTTTGCTACTTCCAGGTCTTAGAGGTGTGTAGTATTTCAATTTAAAACCCTTTTTTTGTGCATTGCTTTTATTAATGTTGCATTCTGCTTTATTATTGCAGGGTTGGCTAGAAGGTTAGGTCAGTAACATAAACAAGTAAAAATTACCTAGGCTGTGTAAACAGATGTTCTAGAGTGGATGAGGCTCTGTTTGAGTGCTAATATCTTTAATAAGAGAAGTGTGCTTTCAGGACAGGAGGAATCCAAAGCTGTAATCCCAGTTATGAGTCCTCCAATGACCCTAAGAAGGCTTGCTTAGGGCCTGATCTCCAGTGAGCCTTGTCAGGGTCCCAAGTCCTGCTCAGAGCAATAATTTTTGACTGCCTCTGAATACACCAGTGCTTGCAGGATTCATTAACTGAGGCTTGCAAAGTGCTTTGAACATGAAACACAGTAAGAATGCCAAGTTATGTGATATTTGGTGTATTTCCTAGAGCCATGCATGTAATTAAGGGAGAATCTCAGCTTTCAAAAACCAAGGCAGTTTCTAGCCCTCCTTGTCAAAGGAAAAATAATTTGGAAAACAGGACTCAAGGCTCAGAAATTAGGGGGCAAATTTAAAAGAAAACAACAACCCACCAAGTTATGCTGTCTAATATTGATCTCACGGGTTTGGGGACTAAATCATAAAATTGAGTGCTTGGCTTTTACACTATGTGACTATGCTTTAATGTATTTTCTTTTAATAAATATTTAATCTTCATGTGCATTCAATGTAGAAATTATTAAGTCTTTATCATCACTGGCTAATGTGGAAATTCAGCACAGCATTTGTCCTCAAATCAGCCTATCAGCATATCTTTATTTATTTTCTTCCTTCACCTGGGAGGAAGAAGGACTGTGTTCCTGGTTAGGGAAAGGCTGGGAGTTGCAGGCTCTGTCCCAGTGCTGCCAATGGCTTCCTGGATAAGCATCCTGTGGTCCTGCTGGGATGAGAGTCCCCAGCCCCACAGGGGTGGGAGCAGGCCTTGGCTCTCTACCAGGCTGCAGGGTGGAGTGAAGGACCCCTCTCTGCTTCCATGGCATGCTGCAGTCCTTAGCTCCTGAGTGTTTTAAGAGCACTGTTGCCTCGTGGACCAACAAGAGTTACCAGAGAATCTGGTGTTACACTGCAGTGGTAGATCACCACATGCACATAAGCTAGGTAGGCTTTTTCACCATTCATCTGGTTTTGCTGCTTTATGGCCTGATTTGAAATCGCTTTATGTTCTGCTATCAGCAGTGCTGTCAAAGAACCAGCAAAGCCACAGTAGGATTCCTTCTGATATCATTTTGGCTCAGGTCTCAAATATGTACCAGTAATTTCAAAAAAAAAAAAGGGGGGGGGGGGGTAAGAAAAAAGAAGGGAATGGCTTCAGGTTACAACAAGTAAGGAGCATATCAACTTTTCCAGACACAGATTGATTTCGCTGTGCCTCTCCTCATGAATATCCTTGGCTTCTATGAAAAAGCTATTGGAGGCATATACATGAAGCGTTTCATAAAGAAAACTGTGTGACGCTTCACATCTCACTTTCTGGGATGCTACTTAGCTTTTTTATTATCGAGACACTGCAAAAACCCAGCAAGGTACAAAGCAGGATAAGACGATACTGAGGATTTTCTCTCTGGCCAGCACACCCTGACTGAGGGCTGTTTCAGATGGCGTCAGGTTTCTTTAGCCAACTCAGAGCTTGAAAATGTGCCCTTGATTTCAGCCCACAGGAACGTGGGCTTGTGCTGTTTTATTGTCTAATGGATCTTTCACTTGATCTCCTCATGCAAACACGTTGAGCATGTGCTGGGGTCACTTAGAGAAAACTGAACCCCACTCATGTTCTTAGAGCGTAATCCCTTAATATTGATTACTGTGTTGCGCAGGGGCAACAGGTAACAGAATCCGTGCGGATTCAGCCTGGCAGCTGATCGTCCCACACACGCACGGTTCAGCTGGTGAGCTCTTTGCAGCTCTGGGACTGCTTTGCCTAATCGCTTACCACTGATGTATGAAACGCATAAACCTATTGGAACAGAAATACTGGGTTGCAGCAGTTGTTCGTGTGAAGCGAACAGATGCAATGGGAGATTGTACTATGGAGTGTGTTCCTCTCTAGATTTATCTTGCAGGCAGCTCATGTTTATCTTTTGCCAGCTCACGTTAGACCAGAGTAGGGTAACCTTTAAGCCGCTGTGTGAGACAACTATTTTGCAAAATGAAGGCAAGCAACTAATTATAAAATGTATAGGAGGCAACCAAATTATTTACAAAAACAGCTTTCCACTGATCGGAGCAACTCTTTGACTAGATTTGAGTGCGGTTAATATGTGATTAGGGTCATTTCTTGACATATTATTTTTTTTTCCTTAGTGGAAGCCTCATTCTTCTCTGTGGCTTTTGGAGGCTTTTGGAATATTAATTTGTAATTGAAGTGATTTGTGGGGGATACATTGTATACTTGCATCTGAAGGGAGCTAGAAACCTCAATAACTGTTGTAGCCTGAGGCTAATTTCTAATTATAAAGTATCCTGAGTTGATCTGTAATGTTTGAGTGTCTCCTTGGTTCAGTTTAATGGGAGCTCAAATGCTGGAGGTGTGAAACACAGGAAAATGGACTAATGGGAACCCTTACAAACACTTGAGTCAAGATGAGTGACTGGTTAAATGTATGGTCTAATACTTGGTGATTGCTGGGCTATAAAGGGGCGTCTTGTAGGGGGAAGGAGGGGAGATGCCACTGGCTTTCTACTCTACCTCCAAATATAGCTCATGCAGGTTTTGCACCCGGACGGGCAGAGTTGCACATACAACACTGCTCATGCAATAACCATGCACTAGAGTATGAAGGTGCAATCCAGGATACTTACGGGAAATGTGGCCCTTGAGACCACTGTATCATGTTACTCCCAACAACAAAAAAAATTGGAGATATGCTCTCAGGTTCATCTTACATGAAGCAGTTGCCAGTTCTCAACTGTTTGATAATTCAGACTGTTTTTGTTGAGGGTCCCGCATGCACCCCTTAGAGAAGCCCATGATTTCTAAAGACTGTTCCCAGCAAAATAATTCAAATTATTTTGGCGCTCTCCTTTCCCAACTAGACACCCCGAGACTAGATTTTTTCACAGCATTTTTATTTGGGGTTGTTTTGGCATGAATTTCAAACTCGAATGCATCAATATCCCCAGGCTATCTTGAGGATCTGATCTAAGAGGCATCTTCACACTTACCCTAAAAGGTTGGAGACGGTATGTGCTGCTAGCTCATTTAAGATCTACAGGTTTGTAGTAGACTTGCATTTACAGGTCACTAAGGATCCCTTACTAGTGGTGAAAAAATGACCTTGGCCGTAATGCCAAGTGCTGCTGAGAATCATTATATCCATCAGGATAGTCATGACTTGCACTTTAAAATTGTGGTTTCCTATGGGACAAGATAGTCTCAGAGACAACTGTGTATGAACACGATGGTAAGTGAAGAAATCAAAACCTACCATGCTGAAGGGGTTTGTATATATGACATTTAAAACTGACGTTACTGGCAGATGATATATTGTTGCTTAGGGTATGAAAGATCTTTTATTAATTATTCATTCGCTATTAGCTTTATCTAGTTCTTCACTCAGTTCTGTTGTATTACAATCAGTACGTAACACTCGAATCTTCGTCCAGACTTAAACTTCCCCCTTCTTGTCACTCCTCTCCAATTTGAAGAGATTATTAATTGAGATAAAATTTGTTAATTTATTAATCTACAGCTGTTTAAAAGCCCATTTGTTGAGGAGAGACAAATGCTTAGGAAGAAGAGAGGTGAGTCACCACCAGCTGGCCATGTCGGCCACCCCCAACGTAAAAAAGGGCACCAGGTTTCATCAAATGATTGAAATTTGCCTCCCATCTTCTAGCTGACCTATTACTATTAGAAACCAGCATTTGCAAAGCAGGGAATCCTCCATTTCCTTGGGGCAAAAGCCTTGTTAATCTGGATTTATAGAGAGAAATTGTGCCACTTTTTATCATTTCCTGAGAATTCCATTAGATTTTTCTCTTGCTTGAAACAGATTCCAGATAAATGTGCACTGGCAGCATTACAAATGGAGCCTTTGCTTAGCTCTACATGTTGCCCTTCTCCCCACTGCATTTAGGCTTCAACAGATGTGATCAGATGAGGAGACTGGGTGTGGAATGACCTGGTTTACATGAGCAGCCCGATCTCTAGGCATCAGCAAGCTCTCATTTCTGAAGCTGCAGTCATATTTAGAGACTGCTTTTTCAAAGTTTGGCTCCCTTGTCCCCAAATATTATTTTTCATACTGTATTCTAATAGCCATAGTTGGGGCCATGGATTAGAGGAATTTAAGCTGCCACCTTATAAAATGTTAGAAGAATCCAATGGGACATTCAGAACATGAGTGAATTGGAGCCAGCTGGAAGCAGAATATAGGAGGTGGATTTTCTCCTGGACGGGTGCTAATAATTCCTGGTAAAGATCAAACTGAAGGACAGTTGAGTTGGTTTTGGATGGCACATGGCTTTGCATGAAGACAATCCCTCTTCAGTCACAGCCCTACCTCAGGAGGTTTTTTGCTTTCTAGAGGAGATCTGCTTTCCTGTTCTGTTTACCACCTGGGGGAGTGTGATTGCAGGTGCATGCCCTCCATAGGACATGCCAGCTGGCCCCAGAGAGAATTGCCTGTGATACCCAGAGACATCTGTTCAAACGCCAGCCTTGCTTAGTCCCACAGGGCAGGCAGAGATCTAGGCGGGATCCCAGAGCAGCATGGTGCATGAGTGACCCTCTCCTGTGCGGGGGTAACACGCCCCCCAGGAGCCCAACGCTGCCTCTGAATTGCACCCCACTGCACCTTTGTGCCACAGCCCCTTGCCTATGTGGCAGCAGATCAACCTGGACACGAGGGACAGAAGAGATCTGGACTGGTTGTTCCCTGCTCCACTTCCAGTCTTGCTTCTGAGCTCAGGGATCACAGCCCTGCTGTTCCAGGTGAGCAGGTCACCAGCATTTTCTCTCCTCACTTTCTCTACACTTAGGAGCCTTTAAAGCATTTCCTGTTAGCTGTGGTGTCTCTGGCTGCCTACGCTGCATTCTATGACTTGAGTCTTTATGAGTTTTTCTCCAGCTGCTCATGCTGCTCTTTTAAACTCACCAGCACTGCTCTGCCCTGGTGCCTGCTTACTGCTCGCCATCCGTGCCTTGAGACAGGGATGTGCCAGCCCTAGGAGTTCCCAGCAGATTAAAGCTGCAGCAGTCACCCAACTCTGAGGCAGAGGACTTTGACCATTGGGTGCAGGGAGTCAAGATCCTAATTCAAAGCCTGACAGCTAAAAAATCTTGATTCACTGGTACAGCTAGCTCAGCAGTGTGCTTGGGCATGTGCTTAGCTCTGGCAGTGTCCTCAGAGGGCCTCAATCATATGCTAGAACACTTTTCTGAATTGATGCTGAAGCATGGCACAAATGGTTGTACCACACGCACCAGTGCATTAGACATGTAGTTTTGCTAGATGGGGAGGGATGGGAAGTCTGTGAAGCTTGTCATAACCTTTAATCAGTAGCAGGGTAGGGAAAGGAAGAACACTTGAATAAATATTACATTAGCTTAGGGAAAAACATGTGAATTGCTTAGATTCCTTATAACAGAGTGATAGCCGAGTTTGCTGCTGTATCTAATGTTTGCCAAGCAATCTCTCTGGCAGCAGATACAGCAGAGCTGCTGCCAGGTGTGAGCATGCACACAGCCTGGGTAAAGAAATATTCACCATGAATAATGTCAAGGAGACCAGAACACTGAGCATTGTTCTGCTTTTCTTAAAAAGTTGTATGAGCCCCTTTCTTACAGGGATGAGAAAGACTGAGCACTTAGGTGTCTGCTGCTGCCCACTGTACTTTAAAGATGAAAACCACCCCCAGTTGTAGGTCCTTTATCTTCCTGTCCCAGGTTGTGCCTTTTCTGATGAAATAAGTAACCAAAGCTCACTAGGTTACTTACTCATAAGGGGAGGAAGAGACTTTGTTTATCCTCAGGTGGGGTGCAAAGACAAGGAAGTAATTCCTCAGTGACTGCATTGCTTTGGGTTCAATAATTTTTCTTCCCTATCACCCCAGGACCTAGTGCACGTTGTACATGTCTGTAGGAGACATTAGTTGCCTCCTCTGTGCATGCAGGCTGCCTCCAGGAGACTGCAAACCACACGGCTGCTTTTGCTGTGTTGTATGTTTAGGTCTTGAGTACTCAATGCAAGAGGAGTCATTTAACTCTGCTGCTTTTTCTTTTCCTCCAGTGAGCCCACTCTGTACCAGTGATGCCTCAGGATGGTAATAACTTCAGGGTCTCTTTTTTGATATATTGAAATTCACTTTCCTCCTCCTCCCACTGCCTGTGACAGATGCTGCATTATGCTACCCCATAATGCCCCTGTATATTGCCAAACAGCCATTGTGGTCTTTTCCACAACAAAAGAGTAATTTAAAAAAGAACTTGCTGGAACTCAGGTTTTTCCTTCTAAAGTCTGGTGAATGTCAGGCTACCACCTAGTGTTTCCATCCAGAATATCAGGGCACGTGGGACACTAGGGACAGTGTATTCTCTCTCAGTAGCTTCTCTATGGCACATACTGCTCTAACAAGGTTCACAGAAGAAGTAAGCTGCTTTTCTTACACTTCCGCCACTTTTCTTCAAAGAATTTAAAGCTGCAGCCAGACACAATTCAAAGTAGCTCTTCATTTTGACCATCTTCCACATTTTGATCAGCTTTACATACATTCAGGTTAGGTTGGTTAATGTAAGGCAAATGCCAAATGCTCTTGTGTTTATTGTGATGTTCTGTTTATTTCTAAATCTTCAAACTATGTGATGATCCTCTGAGTTGTATTAGCACCTAGAAGCCCCCAAATCTCATTGTCCTTCAGCTAAACATATCCCAACCTACCTGTCAAGTACAGCACATTCTTCATCAGTGTATAGCGTCTGGGTACTTACAGAAATCATGTTTGCTCTTTACTCTGAGAAGTTTTGCTCTGTGTTGTCACTTCCTAAAGCTAAAGGGAGAACAGTCACTTGTCTTTACCAGGAAAGGATCTCATTTTGAACATGTAAGTTTTTCTAAGTTACCAATATCTGTATGAACCTTTTGAGGCAGTGTGATGATTATGCGACAAGGAGGATTTCCATTTTTGTTGCAGAAGGCTTTTTGCCAACTTTTTAAAGCCTTGAGAGGAAATTTTTTGCAGGGGCTTGGTGAGAAAATGTTCTTTATTGTTTCAACATGTCTTGGGACAAATAGAAGCTGGTCCTGAGGCAAGAGTATTCAGAATTAAATTAATTCTCTTAAATATGTTATTCCAAGATACTTTTGATATTGATGTGTTTCCCAAAGCGTGCATGGTACTGTTGGATGTGTGTCCCCTTCTTTAATTAATATTGCCTTATTCAGTTGATTGGAAATGAGAACAGATTAATTTACCCTTAGTTTTATTCTCTTCAGACAGTAACCTGGAGATAGTATATCCTACATACTTGATACTTGTTCTGCTGAATATGCTTTGCAAGCTTGGATACACCCTGGTACATACAGCAATAGGTTGCAATTTCTTGAGTACAATGCGGCACCACAAAGGGATGTGTCACGGTGGGTGCTTGGTGTTACCACATGTGGGAAGAGACAGACCTTGCTCTCTGTAGCTTGTACGTTGGGGGTGAGCATCTGTGAAAAAACTTCGGGGCTGCTGCCTCCTGCTCCCACTGTGGTGTCACAACACTACATGCTTTTCCATGCAGAAAGGTGGAATTGCCACATCCAGGTTGGGACACAGGTTCACAAAGACTGTGACTTGGCCATAATCTCAAAGGAAATCCAAAAAGCAGAGCGGAAACATAAGGTTGGAGCTTGTGCCTTAATTGCTCTGTTTCAGGTAGTTCAATAGTGAAGGTGCAGGACAGGATCCTGAGGAGTGACATCCCAAAGCCACGAGGTCAGGGGCAGGAGGGGACTCCAAGGCTCCCCAGTTGGTTTGGAGTGCCCTGTTCTTGTGCTGCGCATCCTCCTGGGAGGCAGCACTCACGATACAGAAAAGCACCTGGGGTTTAGCACCACTTGCCAGTTAATCTCTGCCCTCTGTGTGCAGCTGGGATTCCTCAAAAGCACAAAGCGCTGAGGAACCCGGGGCTCTGCCAGTGCATGGAAGAGAAAAACACACAGATACCTGGGAAGGGAGAAGAGGTGTTTGTCTGGAGAAGCAAGAAGAGAGGCTGGGAAGTTTCCAGGAGGCAGCTCCAGGCTTGCTAACGTGTATTCTCCAGTGTGCCAAATAGCTCTGTAGGAGTCTATGGTTGCAGCAAGGGCTGCTAACAGATATGGCTTATGGCTCTATTCACCTGCGATGCACAAATGTGGTACGAGGTGCTGCTTTGTAAATTGGATTAGAGGATTGGGAAGATTTGTTTGTTGTGTATTGGCAAGCCCCAGCTGTTCCCTCTCATTGCCTACAGCAGGGGAACTGCTCTGTGGGGACAGTGCAAGTCAACTACAGGGGTGCTCACCACCATGGAGTGCCAAATCCCAACCCAGCTGCAAGTGAGAGCCTGGCAGGATGATGGGATGGGGAGGAGAGGGTTAGCTGCCAGAGCTTGTCGGCTGTCCAGAGGGATGCAGCTCTCTGGATGGGCATTTGCAGATTTATGGAGCTAGATAAGCATCAGTGAAGATGAATAGCGATGCCACACAGGGTGCAGGAAAACTGCTTCCAGGAATATGAGTTGCAAGAAGAACACTGAAAATAATGTCAGAAATAGTGTCTCTTCCAGCCCTGTAGGTATCTGGCAATAAAAATGTATTGATTACCTGACATTCTTGCTAACAGATGCTAACAAAGGGAGCCTGTACTAGGCTGATTTTTATACTGAATCATGGCTTGTACATTTGGAATTTCTTTCCAGTAGTTTCCAAAGTCCTATATTGATGTGGGCCCTGCTCCCATTTCTGCAGCTGAGCCTCTCTTACCTGGAAGGGCAAAAGGGGGTGATACTTCCCTCTTCTCCCACTCGGAAATAGCAATCTACTTTCTTCTTGGCAAACCTCTGGCTCTGCACTTCCCATTCTTGCTCTTCCATCTTTTGTAGACTTTGCAGTTTATTTGAGCCTTCACTCCTAGAGCTTTTATGTTAAAGGAGCACCTTTTCCTGGCACTTCCTCTGTTTGACCTGTTAATGCCCCCTTATACTCAAGGGTAATATAGCAGAGTGACCGAATGCATGGTCACGTTGTGCAGCAGGATGGAGAGCAAGCAGCTTAGGCAGTGAAGGCTGGAGTGAGACGGAACTTCAGGGGCTGGTGGAGCAACTGTAAGGTCTGTGCCCTTATGGTGGGTGAGGTGTACACCTGAGGGCTGTGGCTCTTTCTTATCTGTACCCAGTAGCTTCAGTATGAGTGAGGTTTTGGTTCGTGACCTTCTGTCAAAGTATATGTGTGCCCCAGAGCACCCGAGTTGTCAGCCCAGAGGGACAGCATAGCAACTGCAGGATGCTGCCAGCCTGCTACAGTCCTGGGTGTTGGGCTTTGGCTTAAGCTCACTGCAGACAAGAGCCGCATAGCTTCTCATCGCTGTGTGCACCACTCGTCTCCATCCATCAGGAGCAGCAGGCCTGCTTCTCTGGGCAGAGCTAGGGCTTTAGGGAGAGATCAGAGAAGAAAAGCGAAGAGGATTGTAGCTTCCCTCCTGCCCCGTGGCTCATGCAGGTCATTAGCTCTGTGTCATGCAGAGGTGACCATGCAGCTCCTTTTATTCAGATTTTGGCTGTATTAATTTCTGGGTGAGTGTACAGATAAAATGCTCCAGTACAGATATTCTGTCTTTAAAGGTTTTGGGATTTCTTTCATAGAAAATGAGGAACTTGCTATTGGAAGATAGTTCTCTGTCCAAATTCTGAATTTTGCAGCCAAATTCTGCAGTGGTTCTTCAAATTATATCCCCACTGAACTAAATTTTTATTCAGTCAAGGGGTGGAGAAACGCTTCGCTCTGATTCATAGCAGCAGAACTCTAATCCCGGCTGCTCAGCTGATATTAATGCCAGTCTTTCAGTTGCATTCAATAACATTTTGACTTTAATTCCTCTGAGGGATCTGTCTCTTAGATGCCTGAAGTAAAAGCCCGAGCCCTGTGTCAGGTGGGCTTCTGCTGTTTTGTGGGCTTGATGAGAAAAGCAGTTCTTTATGGGGAAACAAATCAAAGCTGCTTTCTTGCCAGGTGTAGATGAATTGGATGAGTAGAGAAAAGTGGCTTTTTTAATGCAGAGGTGTGTGTTAGCTTAAACAAACAAACAAGAAAAAAAACAACTAAATCTGGGCATGAATTATAGGCTGCTTCAGATTTCAGCGTGTCACGTTTTGAATTGAGCTGGAGTACCTATGGCTTTTTTTAAATTGCATTTGAACAAAAGTAAATACAAAGAGAAAGAAACCAGGACAGCAAAAGCCTGAAGGAAATTCCTCTACTGTAAACAAAGTCACCTTATGATTGATGTGAATGTACAGCCCCTTGTAAACATGTCTGTTTACTTGCAGGAAACCAGAAAGAACCCACATTGGGCGCTGCTGATTTTATCTAGCTTTGCTTAAATGCTTTTGGCTTCCAGTAGTCACTCCAGAGGGAGCACAGGAGCGATGCCTGCTCCCTGCAAAACTCAAGTCTACTGTGCTTTAAAATCTGTGCCAAATCCTGCAGATGGGCAGAGCTGCATAGGAAAGATTAATAATATCATTTTGTGGCTACCTGAACCTCAGCAGTGAAGGCTTATTAACAGTGGGTGTGAAGCACTAATCCTTTGTGAAGGAGCTCTAGTTTTCAGTGCACCTAATGATGGAATTTTGTACCTATAAAAAGGTAGTAATAACTCTGATCCTACTCTGTGATGTTCCTGTAGGCTCCCACTGAAAGGTCAATGTTCTAATAAAGGTTGTCAGTGCTGCTGAGGTTGATGAGGTCTGTGTTGATGGAAAAATGCTTGTAATCATTTGTGGGATATTTTGTTTTTATTTAAAGATTTGGTCATAGCTGAGGGTGAAATCCAGGCTGTGCTGAAGTCCATAGGAAATTGGTCATAGCCCTCAGGGAGGCTCCAAGCCATAGCAAGCAAATCTGGATTTTTTGTAATGGAAATATCAGAGGAATGATGGGGAGCTACGAATTGTCTCCTGCTGAAGATGTGATGTGGCTACTATAGAGAAGCCTTGCATTGGAGAGACAAAGCCAATTACTTGGCTGATGATTTGTTTTTGATCTAGAAATCCCCATTGCCGGTAGGTTGTAATCTGTCTCCCAGGACTGAATGCTTTTCAGGATTCCTCCCAAAGACCTTGTTCTGTCTTCACATGGACAGAGGTCTCACTGTTTTGCAAAGGTTTTTCTTCCTCAAATAAGAATTACAGTTTTGTGATGCTGCAAATAATCACCATGAGCAAAATGCATCAAAGTCTGCAGATCTGTTCCCATGGGAAAATGTTACTCCTGGGTTCATTCATTGAAACATGCCTCTGGTTTGTAAAATGCCTTGCCATAGGGTGTTATATAGAGAGAAAAGAGGGAGGGAGATGTTTTTTTCCCTTTGTGCATATGGATTTGGAATTTGAAATAAGCTTTTCAGATATTTTAGGTCAAGAATCATTTTGTACTCCAAAGGACCTAACAGCATGTTGGCATCTGTGCCTTTGCACACATCATGTCAGTAAGAGTAATGAGCTGAAAGTAAAAGGGCAGTTTGGGCTAAATGCAGGGAAAATTATGCAAGTCACAATGAATATAGAGAGATAGACATCGTAACTGATGAAATAGTTGTCTAGAGGCCGATACTGATTTCCCTACTTCGAAGGGAACTGAAGCCAAGGTTTCTAGGTGCAGGGTAGGTTTGTTTTCTGTGCTGAGGCAGAACCAGGTCCTCTGTGCAGTAGCACACTGGTTGTGCTGCAGTGCTCAGAGACAGCATCCTCGCTTGGTCAGAGGTATGCTCTTTTCTGACCACCTTGCTGACCAACCTACATCTTTAATCATGTGCTCTTTTGGTTTGGTAAAATGGACAGGACAGAACAAGAGGAGAATTTATGCCAGACTGAGAACAAACATTGCCTCATGTGGGTGGTTTTATACCTTGGAGGCCAATCCCTCAACTTTCTGACTTGTTTGCCCCCTTTTTTATTTCTGATGGGAAAACAACCCAGGAGGATGTAAATCATGATACAAGTCTCCCTACCCCATGTAGAAGTGTGAAACTGGAGCAAAAGGGGCTGCCACATGCATGCAAAGAGAGAGAAAGGGAGAGACGACAGAATGAGTTTCTTAATAAATTTGACACAGAGACTGAGAGCGTGTTTATAAAACCCTAACTGAGAGTAGAGGAGAGTTTGTCTCTTTATTTTTTTAAAGTGCAAAATCAGGGCTGGTTTATTGGACCCATGGGATTGGACAGTGTGTAGAAGGCCACCCATCTGGAAACCAGCTGATCGCTGCTGAAACTTTCTTCCCAGGCTCTGTCCCTTCTCTGACAGGGTGCTGGGGTTTTATGAGAGGCCGACAGCAAGCCTTTTACAGACCGTAACTCCTTGTCTCAACAAAACTTGCTATAAATTAGCTGGAGAAAGGACCTGAGGGGATTGTCCCAATCTGGTTTGGGGTCCAAAGTCCAAAGTCAGCAATTTTAACAGAATAATCTGAGTTTTCAAATCAATTGTGTCTGGAAACAACCTTTATGGGAAATGGGTGCGTGGGAGGTAGGAGGAGACAGCAAGAAGTCAGCAGGGAGTGAGAGGAGGTTATTTCTAGATGGTGAAAATGTAGACCATGTAAGTCTCTTTTCCCCAAAGACTTTTTGGGGTTTAGAAAAGAAATCAGCTAGTCTTTGGTTCCCCAGGAGTCCTTATTTCCTTCAAGATGAAGGCAGCTTCTATATAGAACTTGGATTCATGCTCTGAGTATCCAAAATTTTATAAGCATTCAAAAACTAAGCTTGCGTGTGACCTTCACAGGGGATCCCATTTTCACAATAACCTAAACCTAGTACATCTTGGAACACCCCATTCCATCTGAAAGATGCAGCAAAAAATACCCCTTTCCTATTCACATAACCAATCCCGTACTAGGCTTGTGTCCCCGAGTGGTTCTGCAGTAAACGTAGTTTCAGGATGGAAAGAGATTGTCTTGAATTATACATTGAACACAGCTGAGACTTGTGTCTGGTTGTGTCAGCTCTGCATGGAGTGTGGAATTAGTGAGGTGATGCTACAGGAGGGAAAAACAATTGAGGTTCTGCTTTTCAAAACAAGGAAGTTAAGTACAAGCTAAACCTTTAATAAGTACTAAAAACCTTATGTTTGTATGTATGTCGATACACTGTAGACAAGTAATAACTTTATTAAATAACCAAGCAGTGTTTCTAGGTAACTAAACTGGATACTTTCTAATGAAAACTATGTATGCCTAAATTTGTTTTAGCACCTTTGAAATTGTCAAAGAAATAGAGGGGAAAAAAAATTGCCAGTAAAAAGGGTCAGAGAGCAGTTTGCTTGGGCTGGACATAAAGATTGTCATAGCAAATTTTTGCAGTGTTTTCATGTTTTACGGTAAACTGGTTGGCTGGTCTGTTGCACAGAAGTTTCATGGTCTTGATTTTTGCTTTTCAGAGTGGCTGAGTGACTGAGTCAAGTGGTTGAGGAACAGGATGGAAACTCTTGGACTTCTCATCTTGGAGACAGGAGGATGTCTCTGAGCAAACTGGGAAAACACTGCTTATAACCAGGGATAACTGCAAGAAGCACTTCTCAGCTGGAGGACAGAAGGAGAGGAACACCTGGCATCTTGCCCGGACATTGACAGCAGTTAATGGCCATGGCCAGTTTGGAAGAGAGAGCAGATCAGCAAAATGCAATGAGCGAGAATGCCCTGTCACATCCCTCTGTACCTGAAGACGGCACCAGGTAGGCTGGAGAGGTCTTTGGGTGGGGACACCGATGGCGTGTGACTTCAAAGCTGCTCTGGGAACTGTGGAGTTTTCTCAACTATTTCCCATTGTCTTTGTCTGAACTTAGTCTGGTTTCTGGAGTGGTGAGGTCAGTCTGCTGCAGGCTGGGGCAGTTGGATGTGCTGATGCTGGCGTCTGGCAGAGTACAATGAGTGGTAACTAGGATAAGTTGTGGCTTTAAGATGCTTCTTTCCCCAGTCATAGCAGTAATGTCCATTCTGCTCTTAGCTGTAACATGTTCCAGTTGTGGATCTAAATGCTGCTTGAACTGCAATAATTAGTTATTACCAACTTTAAAATCAAGTCTGACTTACATAGGAGTGTTGACAGACCCATGTCTCAGCTAGAGCATAAACCAGGGGGGCAATGTCTCCAGTTGGTACTATCCTCATATGACCTTTTCGGTGGTAGTAGGTGTGTGTGTTAGTGCACAGGACTGTGTGACTGCTCACTCTTCCACAAGACACAGCTGGCGAAAAGGCACGGACAGCAACTCAGTGCAGAATTTTGGATATGCAGGAAGTGTGGCAATTTGAATTTGGAATAAATTTTTCAAGCTATTTGCAGGAATACTTGGAGGCTCTCAAAATGTCAGAGAAAATACACAATTCCAGTGTGTGAAATGTCCTGGTAGAAAGCTTAGCACAAAATTCCAGAAAACAAAACAAGACTTTCACCAACTTCCACCAGCTGGAGCTGTTACCATAGCTGCCAGTCTGCCTTGGTTCAGAAATTGCCTACTGCTGGTTGATCTGTAGCACTGCGGTGGTTGAAAGATACAGTGAAAGGGAGCTCTTTAAGTTCTCAAAATGTATTATGTGTGAAAACATTCAAATATACACTTAATTTAAAACAACATGTTGAGAATCAGATTTTTTGAAGACCTTTTTATCCTGCAATAGCTATAATAATTCTATAACTTAGTCTGACTGGGGCCGGTCCAACTCCTATTAAAAGCAGTGGAAAACTGCTGGTGGAAGCTGGACTGGCTCATCTGGTGCCCTGTTGAAATTTGTGGTGATATTCCAAAGCAGAGCAAAGATAACAGCCTCAGACTGTAAATTCGTTGGGGCAGGGACTCTCTGTTTGTATACGTTGTATAGTGTTGAAGACATTTGTCGACACTTCAGAAATAATGAATAATGCCAGTGTGAGGAGGAAATCTCTCCACTCAACCCTAGGTGTTTCTGCTGCTAAGTGTTGAAAGAGAAACACAGAGCCCTGAACTTTGAAGACTTGGCAGGTGAGGAGAAGGAAAAATCTTTTCACTTCCCGTTTAAATTTAAGCTTAATCTGCATTTGTTGGGTCTGGTTGAAATATTTGAGCTTTTAATTTAATGTTGTTGTTTTTGGGAAAACTTCTTGGGATGCATGGCATGAAAACACCGTAGATATGTGGCAAGGTTTTGATTTAATTTCTACTTTCATCTGTTTTCCATTACAAACCAGACTAATTGCAATGAGATTCTCTGTGGTAAAAAATACTAGGGGAAGTGTAAATTTGGAAGTTTTCTCACTTTACAGTAACTGTAAAAACAGTCAGCAAACTGGTTTTAAAATAATTTAGTATGGGAGGGAGCAAAGCCTGCTTGTCTTCATAGTAGCAGGGTTTCACTGGCACTATCAAGTTTTCGAAGGTCTCCAATTCAACTTGCCCATATTTATAGAAAACCCATTTTGCACCCATGAATTGCATTTACTCCTATTTTAGAGATTTTTAAAATTGCAGCATGAGCTGCCATGCCCCTGATGTTTGAAGTGCACACCTTATCTGTCCACATTCTGCTGTGGATGGGTATGGTCGTGAAAGAAAACTGCTTGTTTGAAAAAAGATAAGGGAAGCGGGGAGGCTTGAAGCAGTGCGTGTAGAGGCGGGATGGAGACTCCCTTGGCATGGTCTTTCCACACGCTGTGTCCGATAGGGTTTCCCCAGGCTGGTGTTGGCTGGTCCCTTGCCTGGGCACTGGCGTGGGGGCTCAGTGTAACGCAGTGCACGTATTCCCTGCTGCTCCCCTCTCACAGACTGTGTGTGCTATAAACCCGGGCATTGAATGATCCTGATTTGAAAACAATGCTCCCATAATAGCACTCCGGGAACAGGCTGAAGCAGTGGAAGGCAAGGACAGCTCCACTGCCAAAGCCGGCTGCCATGAGTTCATTGCCGTGGTGATACTTTTCTTTGGGTGGAGACTTGTCACAACTTTTATTTTATGTAGGATAGTGTCGTAATGGACAGTCCCAGGATTTTGAGCTGCCATAGTATGAAGCTGGCATTAAATGTCTGCACTACAAAAAATAACATTGGGTTTGTATTTGTGCTTTATTTTGCTACTCAGTTTTTTTGTTAGAGAAATGTTTGAATCCACTTCTGCACTGAGGAAGAAACTAAAAACCAAGAAACTTCTTAAGAACATACAATTCTGTGATTCTGTGACTCTACAACATGATATTTTGCGGTGATTTATCCTACGATAGATTTGGAGACTCTTATAGGACTGAGATAAGCTATTGTTACACACAGGTTTGGTAGTGTTTGCTCATACGAAATTCTGGCTTGGAGTGTAAATGTACCCAATGTGTATGTGTGTTCCTGCGGAGAGCTAGGCTGTGGGCCTGCTCCTTCCATCAGGCGAAGCATAGACAAACCCCTGGTGACTGTGACGACTGAGACACAGCTGTGGGACAGCTCAGCTTTCTCTTTAGAAAGCTTGGCTCTACCTGGCTTAGCTTTGTGTCGGCATCATTTTTAACCGTTGCTCCCAGCAACATCCAGGATCTACAACACAAAAGAACAAAGCAATAAATTCTGGCTCCCTTGTTTCTATGAGAATTATTGATTCTATATGTTTTTTAATGTATATAAGTCACTTTTTGGGAATTGCCCTGTGGACACAGGCTCCTGTGCACTTTGTGCTTATCAGCTCATGATCCGCTATTGTTCTGCACGTGTTGACATCATTTGTGTAGCTGTTGAGAGAAGCAGGAAGGAAACTGAAATGCCAAGTGAATTGTATGGAAGTGGGACAGCTGTCAAGTGAAAAGTGACAGAATTGGCAGGACTGGATCTTGTGGCTTGGTACTTCTGAAACATCAAGTAAACAGCAGACAAGCAGTTAAAGAGGGATGCAGGGAAATGGGGTGTCACGTTTGCTTTGTTCAGGCTGACTTGGGAACCCAGGCTCACAATGGATGCTGCTGATTCTTTTAAAAAAATCTTCTCTGCATTGCACATATAAAAACATGCTGCTTTTTCTGCAATCTGCGTTTGTGTGGTTGGTTGAACTTAATATTCACATGTTAAAAAAACAGTTACTGATCCTTATGTAGTGGAAAGTTGGGTCTGAACTGTGAAGTATGAATACATCTGTGGACACTTCCACAGATTTGGGAGTCAGTGATTATGAGGTTTTGGTCTGGGCCTGTCTTTAACTGCAGCTGAACAAAAACCTCACTGTAAACTTCCTTTTGCAATAGAATACAAAACCCCCAAAGCACGTAAGCCACAAAAACCCTCTCCGGGTGATCTGGTGAGTTGTCATCAGGAGGTGATTCTGCACCCTTGGCCCTGCGTCTTGTATGGCTTGGACTAGAGCTCTGCCAGAGAAAAGTATTCTTTCTGGTGGTAGTTCTTATATGCTGAAGGACAGGATGCTGGATGTTACACACCGTCTTTGCCCAAAGAGTTAGTCCTCATGCAACAGAGAATAACACCAGTCTGGCAGGGAACTGGATCAGCTGATGGAGTAAGTCCTTTCTGCAGTGAATCTGTGATGCTGCTGTACTGGAATGTGTAGAAGGAGCCAAGAAACAGTTATGGGAGAGTAAAATTGCACTGTTTGTTCTGGAGACAGGCAGAAGTGAAAAACACATACAAATTGATCTATGTATACATGTATATGGTAAAGCAGAATACCTTTTAGGCACGTGACGTGATTACATTAAAAAAACTTGTATTCCCTTTTCTTCTCTTACTTTTTCTGTTGGGTGGTGTTCTTGCTGCTGGGATGAAGGATGTAGATGGAGTGTTGGATCTTCAAGCCTTCTCCAGAGCTAAGCAGGCTGATCCACTGCATTTTCATTTGCTTCTGGGACTGCCGAAATATAAAATATTTTTTTTCCACTTCTGTATGAGGTGTAGGATTATCTTTGGGATAGGGAGCTCCTGTGACCTGACTGAGCCAGGTTCTCTAAGAAAGGTGAAGACTAGAACTGTGTAGGAGTTAAATGGGGAAGGAAATTATATTGCTGCCTTTGCTTTTTTGTTCTTCAGGGTCCCCTTGCCCTGGTTGTACGGAGTGAATTGTGCATATCAAGTTCTCATTGGCAGATCTTCATCCTCTCCCCTTCTTTGCCTGTCCAGAGCAGGGATGTACCTGGTCCCATCCCAATGCTCTTTGGGCCTTCCTAAGAGCTGCTTGTTACTTGTGTTGAACTCCCCTGCTGATGGCAGGACCTGCAGAGATGGCAGCTCTGCTCAGTAACGCGCTGTCCCCTGCTCTTCTGGGGCTCCACTTGTTGGCACAGAGGATGTGGCAAATTTTCTTGTTTCCACTCTCATGGGGAGAACTGCTTGTGGTTAAGATGATTTGCAAGTGTGGTGTTTTGTGGTTATGTTATTGCTTCCTCCTATAATCCCACATGCTCTGGTGCACAGGGTGTTTAATAGCATCCTCAGGTTGACTCCAGGATGACTAATTTGCTCAGACCGCACAGGCTGTTCATATCCTCTGGTAAGAAGCTGAGTGGTAAGGATTGATTACAGACCTTAGTGCAGGCTCCTGAAATACAGCCTTCACTTTATGATAGAGCTGGTGTGTGAGACCAGATATCCTTCAGATTAAAGCAGTAAAAGAGTATGTGCTGAGCAGTGGTCTGCATAGACATCTCCAGAGTGGGCTAGTGTGACCCAACCTGTCTTACGAGACATGCAGATTGCCAGTTCTCCACCCCTTCATTCTTGAAAGGGACCTTCTCTCTAGGACAGGCATCACATGGGCCATTCTCACCACCACAGGGGCTGCTCCTCAGAGGGAGGTACAAAGGCCAATTGTGTCTGCAGAGTTTTCTGAGCAGCCAAGAGCACACTACCCTCCTGCAGCCTGGCTCGAGTCCTTTCCCTCCCGCTGGCAGATCAATAAGGAGGGACTTTCTTCCTCCACAACTAAGTGCTGCTCTGATTTACTGCAGCTCTTCCTTAAGCACTTCCGGAGGTCAGAGGGCTGCAGACATTAGCCCATAATGGAAGACCCCAGGTCATCTGTAACCAATACCGCTGAACCTGGGTGCCGCGCAGTGCGGCCGGGAGTAAATAAACCCGTCCCCTGACTCACTTTGTAGAACCTCTGACTGCTGTGATGCAGAGAGGAGGATGGAAGAATAATGGATGGTTCTCATTAGGAGAAATATAGTGCCCGGTGGCTTGTGAAGCGCGCGTGTTTATCTGTTATTCTTGCGAGACACTACCCTGCCATGCAGTGGTGCTCCCTGAGGAGGCTCTGCGGCCACAGTGCAGACTGAGGGCTGCATTGCTCCTGCCCTGACAGCCTTTCCTCAGCCTGCTGCCATCTGCCTTGTCATTCACTGTTTGTAATGGAAATTTAGGACAGTTCTAATGAAAAGATTACTTTTAAGTTCAAAGAGCACTAAAAAAATTCTGTATTGAAGTAACAGTAGTCTGTGTGGGAAGATTGGGATCATTCATAATCAGTACAAATTAACACAAGTTAGGTTGGCTGTGATAAAATCACTGATGGTCTTCACTCTGGTAGCATGCAGTTGCCCAGCTGCGGTGACTGCTGATAGAAGGAATTAAAATTGTGGGTGTCCTGCAGGCAGAAGTCCTGGTGGAGGTAACTGAAAGACTGAGCACCATGTGCAGGGAAGCAGGCCCAGACAGCATGCACTGCTGTACGTGCAAATGAAGACTTCATTGCCCTCTACAACTGCCTGAAAGGAGGTTGTAGAGAGGTGGGTGTTGGCGTCTTCTCCCAAGGGAATAGTGACAGGACCAGAGGAAATGGTCTGAAGTTGGGGCAGGGGAGGTTTAGATTAGATATCAGGAAGAATTAATTTACTGAGAGAGTGGTCAGGCGCTGGAACAGCCTGCCCAGGGAGGTGATGGAGTCACCATCTCTGGAGGGATTTAAGAAACGTGTAGACGTGCCACTTCAGGGCATGCTCTAGTGCCCAGGATTGTTGGGGTGTGTCTGTCTGTGGGTGGGTGTGGTGTGGGGGTTTTGTTGTTTTTGGTTTTTTGTGGTTGGACTCAGTGATCTCAAAAGTCTCTTCCAACCACAAATATTCTGTGATTCTGTGAAGGGACTAGTCCTGAAGGCAATGAAAATTTCTGCATTTCAGTAAATCCCACTAAAATCCATGGGCATGGCTGAGCAGCTGGGGCCGAGGCTGGCCGTGGGTTGTGTGTCTGAACAGGAGACCTGAGACCAGACGCTCTTGTGCCGCATCCAAGAGCAGAAAGAGGAATGTGCCTGAGGCAGGAGGAGAAGAGCTTGAATGGTGGTGGAGGTACCATTAAGGAGATCGGTTAGGGTTGGAGTGCTGAAAGCCTGCACTTGGTGGTGCAGCTGTCTCTCTTTGCTGGTTATGAGATGGTGTCTCCTAGTATGGCCCACCCAGTCCATGGCGTGGTGTCCTGAGCTGAGCTGCTGCAGGGGTCACAAAGCCAGGAGCAGTTCGAGTCACCCATGGTGGGAAAACCACCCATGCAGTGTCACCATGACGATGGACACCTGTTATTCCTTGGTGCACATTGCTTGGGAGGCGATTCTGAGAAGAGCTAGGGAAGTGTCAATGCCATCTAGGAAACCTGGGAAATCCCATCTTTAATACTGTGTTCAGTATTGGTTGACTCACACCCAGAGAGGTAGATTCAGGCTGGAGGAGGTACAGAGAAGGCTTTCTAAAATGATCAGGAAAATGTACTGTTTCTCTTGTACACAAAATTTGGCTTATTTTATCTGGCAGAGTAAGTAAGAGGGGGCTGTGGCTGTGCTCTGCCAGTAAACTGGGAGTAAATACCAGGGAGGAAGATGATGCATTCACACTAAAAGATGATGCTTTGTATTTGAGTTAAACCCTTCTTAAGGACATGTAAGTCAGTGGTAGATAGTCCCCTGTATGTTTTGTTTTCACCTTCCTGGGCACTTCTGTAAAAATCTGGTACATCCACATGTTCTGCTCAATTAAGCCCCTAACTCTGCAGAAAATTAACAAAACGGAGTTAGGCAGGCTGCCTTCCCTTCTACATCGAGCCTCTGTTGTGTGTGTAATGGGACAGTGGTCCGAAAAATCTCATGAAAATGTATTTGGCTCAATTGGGCAGGATTTTTACAGCTGAAATTGGGAGCTCAGAAGATGAGAAACAGTATTTTTGCAACTTACCCTTGAAAACAATGGTGGCGCTTAGCACCTCCATTCGTCCAATAGTCCCACAACAGGACCTGTCATCAAGTGGTACTCAGACCTGCTAGTATCTACTCCAGCTTCATTACTGGAGATTAGTTCTACGTATACTGCTTTGAATGTTCCATGTAAGGAGAAAGACAAGCTCAATAGCCTCAGTGGTGTTTATTTGCCTGGTATTATCACTATCAGCAAAGGAAGCAATTTTCATACCCAGCAGGGAGCGGGCTGTGATGGCTGTGGTGGCTGTACCTCCAGCACCCCACCACCGCTCTGCACCTGAAGCCTGCCCTGGCGGCACAGAGGTGATGACAATAGGCCTCCAAGATAAACAACATAACTGAATAAAGAGTGCTGAAAGCCAGCAGCAGGTGAACGGCTAAGAACAAACCCCTCTCACCCAGCACCCTGCCTGTGAGGCCGGCTGAGCTGCGGCTGGGCAAAGCTTATCACTTAGGTGAACACATGGTCCTTTTCCCCCCTCCTGCCCCAACACCTCCCTTCCCAACTTTCAACAATTGTTTGATTACTTGTATGATACAGCTAGAGAGAAAAAGTGAATAGCTGCCACCCTTCCTCTTTCACAACCAAACAGAGAGGAAGCGGCTCGGCTGGGGCTTTGTATGGCAGCCAGGTGCTGGTGGGTGGCTGGTCCTGCTCTCCTCAGGAAGGTAAATATTGGGCTAGAGGTGATTACAGCTGTGTTCAGAGCACACCACAGGGACGGGAGCCCCCTGCTCCAGCAGGCATTTGCGTGTCTCTCACTGAACCAGCTCCTTCTGGTGTGTCCTCAACAGTAATTGGCTCAAGACTTGAGCGAACATTTGGCTCTGTTAGTTGGGGAGCTGGTGCACATATGGAGAGCCCTTTGCAGGGGTTGAAGTGGTGTTTATCTTTTGCTCCAGTTTGGTTAGAGGCAGCTGTGGTCAGAAGTGAGTAGACAGTCCAGCTGAGATGCCCTGTGCTCTGAAGACCACTGGTATCAGCAGGACCCTGCGCTCCAGCAGATTTTGGAGCATACTCCTCTCCTGCCACATGCTGCCAGTTGCTTGCTTCACTTCACTTGCAATTTCTGGGAAGAGAAATAAAATGAGAGAAACTCTGGAAGCTTTCCCTGTGGCAATAAATACACTTCCTAAAGCACCTCTCGTCTAAGAGGCCAACAGCACCTGGCTACAGAGGCACTGGCTCCAGGAGAAGGCCTTCCCTGAGGTGGAAGCAGTGATTCTTAGACATAAGCTGACAACAATTGGCAGGATTTGTGTCATGCAGTCTGTGTTCATGGGGCGGTTGCAGAGTCTGTACTTGCTCTTACCAGGTTTCACTGTCTGCTGTGGAAAGACAATCCCTCGCTCCATTGTGAAGAGTTGTGCAAAAACTGGCTGGCAAATGTTAATATTGTGATGAGAGGTATCATCCCCTGTGTCTGTCATCTGTACAAGGCTCTAGCAGAGGTACCCAGCACCCAGAGCTGACAGGGTACACAGGGAGGCCAGATAAAGGAGTGTGAAGGGAGCAAAGGCACAAAGAGGCGAAGTAACACTGTGACGGTCAGGCAGCTGGCAGAGCCGGGCCAGGCTCTGGGTCTGGCGGGTCCCAGGGCAGCAGCCAGCCTCACACACTGTTCTACCCCAAATGCAGGTACCCTCTGGGAAATAGGTTGCTGTTTTAACAGCTGCAAACTTTGTGCAGGATAGATTCAGGTTATGTGATGCTTTCTTCCAGGTTCTTAATGGGAAAATCAAGGCATCACAATGGAAACTGAGGATCTTTTTGGTACTGTTTAGCTTGGTGTCAAATCAGCTTTTTACTTGAGCAGCACTGTTCATGCAACCTAGAATTTCATGAAAGCCCAGCAGGGCCACTTCGTTGCACCTGTAGCTGCAGGAAGAGGACAGCAAATCCAGGATACACAGAGATTTTTAAGGTTTCTATCAATCCAAATGGAGCTTGGTCTGGCAAGGCAGGGAAACTTTTTTGTATCTTGATCCTGTGGGATACCTGGGTGGTATTGAGCACTGATGAAGGGAACAGAAGGGGACCCATTTATTATCTCTTGTATTTTCTATTTTTATTTTTTTTTCTTTTAAAAGCATATTAAAAAATTAATTCGGTGCTGGGGAAAGGTGACAGATTAACATCACCTGAGAATTCAGGCCTGTTTATCCTCTGAACAGAAAGCTGTAAGCACATTCCCGGTGCTGCTCTGGCACTGTGCCCAGCTCCCAGCAGCTACTTCAGCCCTTCCAACCCACCGGAGCTGCATCCCCTTGGACGGAGTGAGGAAATGGCCTCAAGTTGCACCAGGGCAGGTTTAGATTGGACATTACAAAAAATTTCTTCACTGAAAGGGTTAACAAGCATTGGAACAGGCTGCCCCGGGAAGTGGTTGAGTCACTATCACTAGAGGCATTTAAAAGATGAGCAGATGTAGTGCTGAGGGACATAGGTTAGTGGTAACTTGGCAGTACTGGGTTAACTTGGACTGGATGATCTTAAAGGTCCCTTCCAGCCCAAGTGATTCTATAAAGGGTGCTGCTCGGGCTATGAGTCTGTGCCAGGGACTCCTGCAAGTGAGGGAACGGATGATGATCCACCCCGTAACCCTGTGTTGTGTTGTGTGGTCTCACAGCAAGAAGCTGTGTCTGTGCAGGGCAGCTGTGCAGCTGCACGGGGCTGTTGCTCCAAGTCCTCTGGGCTGGCAACACACCCTGAGGTCTCGCTCCATTTTTCTTTCCAGTCCTCAGTCCTCTCCCTCCAAGGAGAGAAAAAAGCTAATCCTGTGAGAGCATGATAGAAAAGGCCTTTGAGATTCCCAGGTGCCTGTGAATGGTGCTTTTCACCTCACTGAAGTGCAGAGTAGGTGATGTTTTCATACCAGTGTGTAGAGTAAGACAACCACAAAGCCATGGTGTGATTTTGACACGGTCTGTGCATTTGCAGCTCCTGCCAGCTTTTGGAGAATTTTAAAATTCTCTATAATCGTATGGTTTTATTTAGGGAATAAACATGCCACATGGATCCTAGCTTTAGGTTGCTATGTTTGAGAAGGTAAAATTCATCCCCCATCCCTCCAGCTTTTCTCACTGACATAGTTGGTTGGATTTTGTTTGATAATTCTCACTATGGGTCATTTCAGGTTCCCACCATAAAGGCCTTGTGTAGTTACCTTTTCATCAGCTCTGGTGTTTGGAATAACCCTTTGCAAACTAGGTATTTCCCTCTGCCATAAAGCTGGAGTGTTTAGGAGAAGAGAGGAGGGCACCCTTCACAAACTAGTCAGCGTGGGTTGGTGGGGGTGGCACTGTGGGGGGTAAGGCTTCCCGACGCACACGGGTGATACCTCCTTGCAATCAGCAGTGCTGCCACTGCCCTCTCCCCTCACTCAAGTAGTGACATTCCAAGATGTGTATTTGGCGTTTGAACTACTCTGTCTCCTGGGCCCAAGGAAGAGGGGCTGGGATAGCTCTGTGGGAGGCCCTGGTGTTGAATCCATTTGGCTGGTGTGCCCAAGGGGCCTTCCATCATCGCCTACCTCCGTCCCAGTGAGGGCGGCCACTGCACCAGGTGGTACTCAGGAATTTTATCCAGTGTGAGTTACTTAGGACAGAAACCCTTCCTTTGCTGTTTCTGCCTGTGGTATCAGACGATTGACCCCATACCCCCATTTTGCTGAAGAGGCAGAAATTTGATAATGGCCATAATTATGTCTGAACATTAAACAAATGCTCTGGATCATCACTGCTGTATCCACTTGTCCATAATTACCAGAAAGGGACATGGTATCTTCAAAGGCCACCCAGTTATCATTTATGTTTACTATAAACACAGCAGCTGTTTTGGGTTACGAGGGTGGTCATTTTGCTGGAATTTGATGAGCCAGACCCTGAAATCCTCACCTGACAGCAGCTCCCTCCCTCCTTTGGGAAGAAAATTCAGTGTAGGAGTGCTCTGTGCCACCTAACGAGGGAGGACGGACGGGCTATGCCTCCCCTGGGGAGGGATGCAGACAAGACCAGGGGGTGTGTGGAAAAGCCACAAAGGGAAAATGCAGAGGCAAAATGTATGAGGGCAGGCAACAGGGAAACACTGGAAGAAAATCTTTTAATTGCGTTAAAGTCAAATCATTGCATCAGTTGGTGAACATTTGCATAAACTATATTTGCCTATGGAAGCAGATTGAAGCAGAACAGTTGCCTAAATTCTTACATCAAGGCCTACGTCTTTAATCAAGTGGCTAGTCACCGATTACTCAAAAAAAGAAGGTTTTGGAGCCACTGCTGTGCAAGGCTTGTACTTTCACTAAGTGAAATACTGCATTCACCCTCAGCCTGCAGGTTCCCCTGAAGGTCCTGGGAGCAGTTCATACCTGCAGGGGCAAGGGCGAGGGATGCGCAGGCACCTGCAGCCTGACTCAGTTATTCCTCTTCACTGAAAAAAGATGCTTCATCTTATCTCTCAAGGACAGAGCAAATTGGCTGGTGTTTGCAGCAGATAACACGTATCAGGGTAATATATTTATAAGGGGAGGAAAGAACAGCACAGTCAGTGCCTGTTTGTTTATTATTTCATGAATTACAAAGGCTAAATAGACTAAAGACTCCTTCACTCCAGAAAGGAAAGCAACGCCAGTATGTGTCATTGAGAAATTATCCCTCCAGTGAGGTTCAGACCATTATAAAGTTCTCCTCCCAGTCAGTGATTGAGATACATCACAGCCTCGATCAGTAATACTCGTGGCAAAGCCCTGGAGACAGGGAGCTACAAAGGCAGCTTTGTGAGAGAAACCCCATCTCTAGGACTTACTGATAGATACTTTTGCTGATGGTGTCACGCTATGGCTCGTGTCTATGTTCCATGATGTGTGCCATGTAAATTATCAGCACTTTGTGGGTCATCAATATTTGCAAGTGAATGTTTCATGTAAATTGAGAAAGATGTGTTACACATCCGGAACGCTGCACCAGCTCTCCTGCGCCCTCTGAGGCTTTCTGGTTGTACACGAGAGCCAGTGACAGTTAATATTTTCACGTTCTCATGGTGAAGATCTCAGCAAAGTCCCCAGAGAACTAGAGAGGGATAAACAATGCAGGGCTCTCCTGCGCAGATGCAGGTTCAAGGAGTATAAGGAATAGGCAGCTGAAAGGATTGATTTGTAAGATAAAATGTTAAAAAAGCAAAAAAAAAAAAAAAGTCTAGCAATACTGTCCTAAGAAATGAACTTACAGTAGGAGGGAAACACCAGAGGTGAATAGGTGGCACAGCATGACATAGGAGGATACACAGGGGGATTCTCAAGGAGGAAATTTCAGCTTGCATAGCAGGATATGTTCAGAAAAGCAACATTCATGAGACTGGAAATGGGGAAAGCAAAAACTAGCTTGAGTGATATGCTAGAAAATGAATCAGAGGCATATTCTGCCTTGGCAGCATGAGAGGATAGTTGCCCAAATATTTGGGTTTTTTCATTTTCAGCCTTTGCAACAGCAAAGAGCCAGATCAGGCGTGTGAAACATTAGGCTTGTTCTCAGGACCTGGCCCACCTCCTCATCAGCTCCAGCCCTGTCAGACTGCAAAGGACCAGCTGGAGCAGGTGTCAGCAGAGATGTATCAGCCCAGGGTTTTGCTGGGGTTTCTCAGAGCAAGTGGCAGGATCTCTTTTATCACACTGAGCCTTCTCCTGTCAGCAAAGCAGCCAGATGAAATTTCCTCCTCTGGAGACCCACTCTCTGTTGCTGTGTAGCCAAAGGATTTTGTAGGCTCCTTTATTGTCTTAATTCTCATCAGATTTGCATCATTATTCAGGTCTGGAAGAAAAACAACAAAACAACATAAAACTGACTGTAAAACAAAAATCTCCTCACAAAGACCTCACCAAGGACTTCTGACTTTGTTTGAAAATATTTTTGGGATGTTTTGCTTCTGAGCATTTGGAAAGTCTGGACTGGGGTGTTTTGCACTAACTCTTACAAATGCTAAACATCTGGCTTTGCTGACATTACTTCAGGTATTAATTCTGAGTCATTTAGTCTAGAGTGTGTTTGAACTCATAAAGAGTAAAGGTGTTTACTATATTTCGGCAGACAAGCTTAAAATGCACAACGATGCTGTGGGTCAGGATTTGGGATGCTCCAGGGAAAACCTAGAACTGGAATTTCCTTTCAGCCCTCTATAAAAAGCAGACTACTTGGTAATTTTGAACCATGTTTGAGTTTAATTTTTTGAGTCCTTTATTTTTGGGGCATTTTAGTCTGGATTGTCTTCATTTCCTGCCCTTCGAGGCTAGGTCAAAGATTGCCCAAGTGTCAAAATGCATTGAACAAAACCACCAGTGGTGGTGGTTGGCCAGCAGGACCACTGTTTTGAGGTTATAAAAATAACTATGAGAGCAGGAGGACTGAGCCAGCGTTTCATGGGCTCAGCCCCACCACACTTCAGCTTGCAGAATTGCACACTCGTCTTCAATATTGCTAAAACATTCAACACACCATATCAGCCACTTTGATGGGACATTAGGCCTAGGCCTGGACAAAGAGAGTCTTGAAAGGAGGAGCTCCCCTCACAAGGCTGGCCAGGCCTGGCGTACGTGGAGGAATATATACAGTGCAAGTCCAGCTGTACATTGCTTGTTGCTGCCCACACGGTCTTGCGGTAGCACCACACGGTGTTTGTCTGGCCTGGAGAGCAGGAACCCCGGAGCTGCTGGGTCTGTAACGTCCTGGGGCTGCAGCCCTTCAACAGCCTCTGGGTCACAGAAGCCCAATGGATCCTGCAAGGAGAGGAGAACTAGGAGGAAGGCTGGGAGCTCCAGTGGACAGCTCCTACCAGGAGGCTGGAATTGGCTTGTATTCATCTGATTTATTGTCTTCTCTTCCATAAAAGTAAGTTGGAAATTCTTGCATTGATTTAAAACAAATAAACTTTCCGTACTGAGTGGGGAATTCAGGCTAGCTGAATTTCTGTCCAGAGCTGTTATTCCAGGCAAAGGAATTGGTATTTGATATATAGAGGTGTTTAATAAACACTTCTGATGGTAGGAAGGAAATTATCAACAATCTCTATCTGTACGAAAGAGATGTTGCACCACGAAAGTTGTGACACATCACATAAAGGAGCCCACGGCCCAGCTACAACACCTTTGCAACCAAATGACAGTGCAGTACTTGGAAACGCCAGGGTTAATAATACATGGTTTTCATTTAACTTTATTATCATAACTTAAAAAAAAAATCTTAGTTTACTGTAGACACAATATGGGTGGAGGAAAGAAAGCAGTTAAAAAGAAAAAAAATCAAAAGCGTTTAACTGAAGCATGGGATTGAGGTATGTTTATTGGGCTGTGCGAGACCTGTCCAGCTGGAATCGGCATCAGCAGTCACAGTGACGGGTGCTATTCAAGTGATGTCTCTATTCATTCGGGATTAGACGGCTGTCTGGCTGCTGGCTGAAAAATCATTATTTTTAGTGCCATGTCCCTCTAGACGGTTTTCATTCTCCTCCTGACAATGTGCAGTTGGGATACATTTTATCTTCCCCCTCCCCTCGTACCAAGTTTTGAACAAATAGAATTCTCTCTGGTTGTTAAGCAGTTTTCTCTGGCCCTTTTTTCTCGTTTCCTACCAGAGGATGATGGATTTGGTCATTTCTAAGGTCCTTCCCAGCTGTTTTGGACATGAAGACAAAAACAAGCCTGGAGAGATTCATAGATATTATGGAAGATTAGCCTGAGGGTTTAAGGATTTCTTTCAAAAAGAAAACTTTTTTTTCCAGTTTGACTCTTCCCTGGTGTGCATGACTAAAACACCCATGATACGGAATCAGTGCACAGACTGAGGGATGTAATCCTCAGCCGCTGTAAACCAGCACTGCCCAGTAAAATTCAGTGCAAGCTACCCAGGTTTTCACCTGCTGGTGAACCACGTGAGACAGGGCTGAATGACACACAGCGGGGCATTCCCTCTCTGCCTTTTCATCAAGAGCCAACAATCAAGAAACTGGCAATGTGTTTTCTTTGAGCCAGGGGTCCAAGAGTGGCAGCTAATTGGTGGCGTTTGTTTTTCCTCTGTCCCCCCCTCCCCTGCCCCTCGCAGCGCCGGGCAGGCTCTCCCGGCAGCACTCGGTGGATGGTTGGAGGGCATAGCTGTCATTCCATTAGGCTTGGCTAGGCCTGCGTTAAAGCGTGTCATACAAATTGAGGGGATCCAGCATATTGACAGACAGATATTTAGCATGTAATTGCACTGAAAGTGCAGTACAAAAGCTCTGGGAGGTAGGAGAGTGGAGGATTTGGATTGCATGAGATCTACTTGGAGTGGGGTTTGGACTTTTTTTCCAAAGCACATTTGAGCTCCATAACAACAGGTGTGATGGGGAGGCATAAATACATCATCCCACAGCCACCGGGGCACTGGGGCAGTCCTCCCCCAGCCTGCCGTGTCCCCTGAAGAAATCCTGTTTGGGGCAGTGTCTGTTGCAGAGAAGCAAAGCTGTGCCATGGGCCGGCTCCCGCACGCTCAGACACAGGGTAGTTTCTCAAAGGAACCTGAGCTACGCGTCTCTGGTGTGTCAGAACACAGTCCCCTGCCCCATTTCTTAGCCTCACCCATGCAGCCATGAACCCCTACGCCTCACACACCGCAGGTTTTATATCATAACAGATGGAGCATAAATTTAATATACATTTGGCATTATAGAAAAAGGATCATTTTAATTGCTGGGCTTTAACATTGATCACTAAGGACCCATTCCATTTCTGCTTTGGAGATGTCAGTATCAATTATTGGTCCATGAAATTCCTAATTTAATTTATTAATTTGCCTGAACTTCCTACAAGCAGCAGAGCAGGGGCAGTGCTCCCCAGTGGTCAGACCCAGACCCGGGTCTGGAGGTGTGCGGGAGGTGTTGTACACACATGTAAGAGAGTAATGTTCCTGTCACTGCGCAGCCTACGTGGATGATATAATATTGTAAGGAGCTGGATGGAATGTAGCAACAAGCAGTGTGATTGATCATTGATGATAAGCTCTTGTCATGTTCACTTGATTTAGATTGTTTTAAGTGTATCATTTACCGATGTACCATTCACTGTCTCTGTGAGAGAGAGACAGTAGATTCCACAACCAAGGTTTTTTGTAAAAACTAATGTTGTTTGGTGCCTCCATGTTTGAATGCCAGAACTGAGAAAGTTTAAAGGGATCTAATTCTACAGGTACCAAGTTGTCTAAAATAGGAAGACATACTTGAGGATCTGAGTCCACAGATCTCTTCCTTGTTAAAACAGCTTTTCTAAAAGTTGTGGAAGAACTGCAAGTGAAATAAGAAGTGCCAATAGCATGTGTCCCTATGCACTTGTCCCAGGGAACGTGAGGTGTAAGCAGTCATGAGATGCACCTCTGTCCCGGCTTATGCCAGGTGAGTTTGCAGCAACTCTGTTGACTGGGATGGAAGGACTCTGTTTATTGCGGTTTAACTGAGGTCGGAGGGGGACTGGAGCATTTCTGTGGTGCTTTGAGATCATCCAGAATGAAAAGTGCCAAGCCAGTGTAATGCACATTACTAATTGGGGCTGCTGCTCTGCTCTTGGCAGCCACACCTTCTGTACGCTTCCTCGTGTACAGCTCAGGTCCAGGTCGCTGTCAGGGAACATGATAAAGGAATAAAGCTGCAAGTGGGATCACGTTTCCCTGCGCTCCTTGTGTGTATGTGTGTGTGTGTGTCTTTGTTTTTTCTGTGCTGTAGCTCAGGGGGGCTCGTAAATCTTGGAGACGACTGCGTTTTTTTTCTCTGCCCCTGTATGACTGATGGTGCGAATTTATGTGTGGTATTTCTCTCCCCCAACCTTGTTCTGTTAAAACGAGACAGGAGGCCAGTAAATTTGCAGTGGGAGCTGTGCAGGGTTGCGGGTCCCTCACCCCCTCCTCTTTGCAGCCCGAGGGCCAGCTGTTCCTAAAAGATAATGATTTTGGGTTTTCAGCAGCGGGTGGGATGCTGTTTGCATCGTTTCATTGTGCTGGATGAGCCTGCTTTGACCCTCTGCGTCAGCACTGGGTGGTGAAGAGAAAGGTGCTGTTTGGGGACAGGTACTCTCCCAAGTTGGTATCCAGTGTGGGGACGGGGGAAATCTTTTTAGAAAAGTATCTATTCTTTTTCCTGAAACAGAAGAATGCCCAGGTTGAAAGTGGAGTTTCCAGTCAAGACAAGCAGCCCTGAGCTGCACTTGAACAGGTCACCAGTTACAAACCATGTACAGAAATTGGAGGAATGGGTTCAAACCTTTGCACTCCCTCAGAGACTTGAATCTCTGCTCCCCTCACCTCCATAAAGAGCCCGGATGACTGGTCCATGGCATTTTTGCTGTCTGTCTTTTCGTTAAGCTCCCTGAGTGACTGGTGAAATCACGGGACGTGGAAGGGCCCGGCTATTCCCACCCTGCATTTTCCTCTCTGCTCTGTCTCCATTAACTGAGGAAGTTATATATGTTTATAATCCCCACCGATCCCAGCTCCTACATTGAACCAGAGAAGAATATCATAGAGTCATAGAATCAGCCCATATCATGTTTTCTCATCAGTGCTTTCTAGGTTCCCGGAGGAGTTTGGTCATCACAGCTTGGGAACTTAGCCTTTCCCTCCCTGGGGGCTGTTAGTTGAGAGACAAAATAATCATTTAAGGCCTCATTTCCACCTGAAGGCATAACGATGTCACATGACCCAGTTTAATCAGTTTAAAGTGTCTTAAAACCAGTCTGATTTTAGCTAAGCTTATTAAATGCACTCAATGAACTTCATGTGCAGCACAGCAGAGTTGTTCTGAGTTGTGCAGAGTGCACGGTGTCCCCCTGGGTGATAACACAACTCACGCGCGCAGACTTCAGAGCCACCTGTATAATCTGACCTGGTTCCAGCCTATGCAGGAGCACAACCAACCTCCTGTGCTGCTGCCCAAAGCTCTGGGTAGACTGGCAGGACTGGGCTCCTCCTGGGACAGCGAGGAGCTGGGTACACTGGGTATGACAGGAGAGAAAAGTGAGCGCCCAGGAAGGCTGGGCTGGGGCACTGGTAGCTGTCAGGATTTATGAGGAGGTCAAATAGCACTGCACTGGTTTGTTCACTTCATTTTTGTCTTTCTGATTTGGAAAATATGGAGGTTTGGGGCCAAAATCTAGGACTTGTATTCTGTCCATTGGTGCCTTGTTCCTTCTGTTAGGATGCACATCAGAAGTGATTAAATGAACATTATGTTTTATATTAAAACACCGGGGTGAATCAGAAACGTGGACCACAGCCTCTCACAGCTGTGTCTCTGTGTGAGCCCGCTGTGCAAAGCCCACAGGTCATATTCTTGTCTTGGCTCTGCCCTGGCTCTGTTATCAGACTGTGGTCTGTCCCTTAACCCTCTGGCTGACATTTTAAAAGGCACTTAATGGCCAACTGCAGCTAAACATCCAGGGAGAAGTGACTCCCCAGGGCAGCTTTCAGCTCCAGGGCCTTAGCTGCTGCCTTGAAAGTGTGTGGATAACAGAGCTCTCCGGCCAGGCCAGGCTGGGTGGGCACGGCTGAGCTCTGCTGTCCCTCCACAGCGTGAGTACCCTGGGCAGTATTTGGTTGCTGGAAGGACCATCCAGACACTCATAAATCTTTGGTGTAACTCTGAGGCGGCTCTGCTGACAAATTGGCACCCACATCCCTCCCCCCGCCCCGGGAAACGTCACTCTCGCACTCAGGGCTGCTAAGAGCTATTTCAGGCCCCGGAACAAATGAAATATTCGTCTCCCCTTTGCCCTGGCAGTTGCCTCCACACCACCCTTTCCCCTTCCCCCCGAGCACAGTGCCGTAGCTCAGAAGCCTTAAGCCGTCCGTGGCAGCTGCAGGGGACAGGAGCAGTGAGGGCCACTCTCCAGCCCCTTAGTGTCACCCCGCCCTGGCCAGGCACCCTCCCTCTCCATGTCCCCCCGCTGCTTCGCAGCCCACTGGCTGCTGCTTCAACCCTGGCTAAGAAGCTGGCCCCAGATTTCCTCTCTCCTTGCCATCGTTCCCATTAACAAACCATTCCTTTTGTGTGCCATGTCATCCAGAGATGTCTTGACTGCTCTTTGGGTCTCTTCCCACCCACAGTCACCAAGAGCTGGGGCATCCAGAGACTACCCTGTGACAGAAGAGGGTGTACATTGGTAAAGGGGACCTAAGAGCTGCTGAGTGTCAGGTGTGTGTGGGGTGGAAGAGATGCACAGAGAAAGAAGTGATTATATGTGGTCATTGTGCTCCGTGCCATTGCAACACATCAGCTCTGTATAATAGCATGCAGAATAAAGACAGCAGAGACTGACTTGCTTTGAAGCCTTTGCTTTGGCTATATTTTTTTTTTCCCTTTTACTGTGCCAAAATGCTCTTAGACACACATCTGCCTTAAAAACAACAATCTCCCTTTCCATTAGTTCGGTTAAAGCTTTTCTGCAAGCTTATCATTTTGAAAGGGCAAGGAAAACCAGAGAAACAGAATTGGCCCAGGACAATCAGACATGTGGTTCTTGTGACAAAAAAATAAATTGAATTTTAGTCAAGAAATGTGAGAGATTTAGAACAATACAGTTAGTACTTAGTGGAATAGCTGCCTGACAAGCAGGTAAGACCCGGGTAATCCTCCATCAGTATGTAAAGCAGACACAGAGGAGAGCAAAGAAAATAGAGAGCAGGCTCTTTGCTTGACAATTTAAATCCTAAGGGTACAATAGCTATAGAGCAGAATCAAACACACAGCAGTAACCATGAGTGAGTGCATAGTAACTTTTGCCGTGGGACGTGGACATAACCTATCCAACGCCAGTCTAGTGCCAGGGTGGATGTGGCCATAACATAGTCTTCTCTCGCCAGTGCACTGTGTCTTGTTACTGCATGGCATCAGCTAAAGCTTGGACAGACCAGTAAATGAAGCTTTGCAGAGAAGAGCAGGGCCTTGTGAGCAGCTGGGAGTGTTAGTTATGGTATTCATAACTTCTTCCTTTCTTCTGGAAGCAAGTGATGATTTGGAAAAACTGAGGAGGCTGCAGCCCTCCATAGTGCTCCGTGTGCCGGAAACCTCTGCTACAAAACTGCTCTGAACTTTCACTTTCAGAAGTCATCTGGGAGTCACATGTTTGTTCTCACAAGAAGCTGTGTGTCAGGTGAGAGAGCAGTATTACTACAGCCTTATGCAAAAGAGCTAACTTCCAGAAAGCCAAAAAGTATTAAAGAATTTCAAGCTCAAAGAATTCATGATACAGCCAGGCCAGCACTGGTTTATTTAGCAAAATGTATTTGTTTTTGCAAAAGCAGCGCTGCGTGTCTGCAATGCTTCTGAAGGCCAGACTCTCAAAAGGGGAACCCCAAGCTAACTCACAGACTAGCACATAATTGTCTCAGGTTGGATGATTTGCTGTGCTTGCCAGTCATTTTAAGCCTCATGTACGGCTGGCTGCCTTTGTCTTCCAAGTGCCTGCTTGTACAATGAGAATTACCTGTTGTGTTATGACAGACGAGTGATTAACATGAGAAAGACAAGTTGGATCTGGTGGAGCTTCCTGCATATCTCCCATGCGCACCCTCACAGACGTTTCCTCGGAAGCAAAAGGAACTGTCTGTGCTCCTGGTTGCTCAGAGGAAAACGTTTGTGATAGAGTTTGACTCTTCCCGTGTTGCCACGATTCTCTTGCTGAAGGGCTGAGGTGTCCGTGAGGGTCACTGTAGTACAAACAGTGACAGTGCACTGATCAGCTGCTGCCCCTGCTCTGTGGTGCGTTTGCAACTAGAAAAAAGAGCTTGGATTTGTGCATGGAGCAAATGCTGAGCTTTAGTACTGTGCCTCTTTCCACAGAGCTCCTGTGCCTGAGGACCTTGCACTATCCCATTGGCAGCAGCTCTCAGGTCAGACCCAAATGGGTTCCAGGGTGGCCACAATCCGTGAGCGAGGCTGCCCGTCTGCCTCCAGCGCCGTAGTGAAATGGAACTGATAACACTTTTTTCCTATGATTGAAATGTAAATTGTGAGTCAGAAGATCCTTTAAGTACATGCTTAGCTTATTTATACAAGCATTTAGGCTTCTTTATTGGGCCAGGATGCTTCCCTGAACTGGGCATTAAATTGGACTTTTCTGTAGCTTTTTTAATTATTTTCCCGTTCAGATTTTTTCTGCAAAGACACGTGCTTTCATGTGTCCTCCAATTTTCAAATTCTTCGTGTCGATCCATTGGTACATCCTCTCTTTTATGACTTAGTGGATTTTTTTTCTTTTTGTAATGATAGTGCTTTATACCTTTTATCTAAGAAATTCCAGTGACTTTCACTTAATTATTTAATAAGCCAAAAACCAACCCTGATGTACGTGACACCATGTGTCATCTCTTTTCTAAGAGGCTAGGAAGCAAAGGAAGAGAAACTAAACAATCAGGGACCCAGCAACCAGCCTTGGGGTAAGACCCGAGAGCTTTTGTCCCGTCCCATCCCTCGCAGACACGCGCTGCCCACTGCAGCGTGGCTGATCCTGCAGTGGCACAGCTGGGGTGGCACGCGCGCAGCCCGCCCCGCTCTTCCCGGGACCTGCGGGATGCAGGGATGGAGCTGCCGTTTACCATGAAAAACAAACAACAGGCTGTGGGAATAGGAGCAGCTTCCTTTTCCCTCCGGCCTTGTCAGGCCATGTTGGTGCCGGCGGCGCTGCGAGGAAGCCCGGAGCGGCCCAGGGCTCCCGGCCCCGCGCTGGCAGCCGGGAGCATCAGGAAGTCGGGCAGGGGCAGGGTCACCTCTTGACCTCCCTTCGGCAAAGAATGCAACTTGCTGTCGGGCACTAGGGAAGGCTTTTTTTCTTTCTGCAGCTTAAGACCCCCATAGTTTCTGATGGGAAGACGCTTACAGCACAATTTTTATTTTATTTTCTCAAGTGTTTTTTAAAAGGGTAGATGCCAATGAAATGGTGTAATCACCAGAGAGCTTTGGAGGGCGGCTGTTCACTCAATGCGTATGCAAGGGCAAAATGCTATGATTAGTATTTCGTTATGCTATATGAAACGCTGAAGTTCATTACTGATCTCGGCCAAACACAACCATCATCTTTCAAAATAAAATGTAGGACAAAACCAGGGTTATGTGCTTTGGAAACTGCTGTTGGCTTTTCCTTGGTGAACCCACTGCCAGTCTTGGCTGGAGGAAAGCTCTGCAGTGAAGCCATGCTTCTCCAGTGTCCCTCTATATCCCACTTCTTCATCTCTTATTGTCAAGAAGCCGTGACATAAGTAAAAGGATAAATTTCTAACTCCTTTTTCAGCAGAAAAACCTTCCCTCTGGGTATCTTATACTGTGTCACAGCTACAGAACAGCATGGTCAGACTTGTCCCTCCAAGCACTTTAGAAATGTCAGCCCGTCTGAGAGTTGCTCTTTGCAGAAATATCTATGGCCAAGAGGCAAACAACCTGATTTGAATGGAAATCTGCTGAAGAGCAAAGAGAGAGACAGAGCAAGATATTTTTGTGAGCATTATTTTTGCTCACAGTATCATGATAACCTCCCTGTAACACTTCACAGCCATAGAGGTGCCTCTAAGGGGTGGTTGCTAGAGCCAGCTGGGGCCCTGCTTTGTTTGCTCCATGCCAGAATGGTGTGTGACATCTGCTAAGGTGGGTGGAACTCCCCTTACCTGACACTGCCCGATATCAGTGCTCACGCTATTCCTAGCTCAGCTGCAGAAGCTAGAAGGGGCACGTCAGCAACTCTGATGTATTTAGGTTTGCTACCTCCAGGAAAGGGGAGTGGTTCCACATTAGATACTGAGCTAGACTAAAATTAGAATATATTTAATTTGCATCAAAGGGAGTTCAGCTGCTGGATCACAAAGTTGGAAGCATAGTTACAAAAGAAAAGCTTAACTAAGAAAATTAATTCTTAAACCCGGAATGGACCCTAGCAGTGGCAGAGTGAGACTTTGCACAGCTATTGCAGGTGAGGAGCCAACAGCAGTGGAGCTCCACTTCCAGGTACCGCACCCCGGAGAGGACCAAGGTTTTGGACTCTCCCATGCTCTTCTCATACCAAAGGATTACCAGTAGTGGTGTGTCTAAATGACCCTTCATAGCAGCTGTCCCCAGCCGCAGCCCTTCCTTTTTACCAGTCAATTTGGTGACAAATTGCTAAACTAGCAGTTTGGGGAGTGCTGCTTATTTGTGAGGATGTACAGGAAACTTTGCTTGTGTTTATTTGGCATTCACAAATAACTTTGCTTGCCCTTGTTTTGGTATCTAGGAGATTAATTCTGTGTTCTCACCAGACAGCACGATGGAATACGAACCATCTCGCAATATTTTTTGCTGTAGTTTTATTAAAGCTTTAAAGTAGACAGGAGCAGCTGCAGGCATCTCTTTGATAAGTTTTGGGTGAAGGCTGAGAGGTGGTCTTCCAAGGTGCTCAGGGTTGGCAGGGGACCTGCTCGCTGCAAGGATGCCTGTGGTGCGGTGGAGGTTGTGTTGTGCAAGTTAAAGATAATTAGGCCCAAATCTCCAAACACGTGTAGGAATGCACATATCCACTCAGCTGGTACATGAACATCTACATCTGCTCTGAAACAGTATATTGTACAAAGCGGAGCAGCTCCCACAAGAGATATGCCATCCCCATGTCTGGTGAGAATCGTGGGCTTTTTAGAGGTGGGGTGGGAGGGAAAGAGGTCTCGTCCTCACACTGGCCATTTACCATCTGCACAGCTAAATGCTGGGGAGAGCCCAGGAGGAGGGACCTGCATCTTCCTCTTTGACGGCTAAGCCCTGCCTGTCGCCTCTTCATTTTGTGGGTGCTCACCCGGGCTGTAAGTGCATTGGGGCTTTACAGCCGATGGAAGTGGCTGGGCACCAGTTTGACGTCCCAGTGCTGCTGTAACATGTCCCCTCCGGCTTCTCACACATCCAGGCTCTGTTCTCTCTTCTGCCTGCAGCAGCCGTGACTATATTTTTGTGCTATTTTGTGATATTCTAAATATCAAATTGCTTTTCATAAAGATAGCTCTGAAAGCAAACAGCCTCCCAGTGCCCACCTTGCCCTGGGCAGTCACTAAGAACAGGACAGTCCTTGTCCCCAGGGAGGTAGGCCCAGAAGATCTGCCCCATCTTTAAACATACAGGAGAGACGGCTGAGTCAGGAACTCTGTGCCTCATGGAAAGAGAGAGCTCCTTTAGATGCAACCTCTTGAAGTCCTCAGTTACCCTTTGAATGTCTCAATTTCTCTCTCTGGACCAGTGAGGCTGATGGGAACAGTCGGGCTGGGCGGATCCGCAGCTTTGATCCTCCGCTGGAGATGAGGAAGCGTTGTCCCTCTGCGGCTGGGTGAGAGGCACAGCGGGCCCAGCCCTGAACTTTGGGGAAGTTCATGGTTGAACTCTGCATCCCGAGCCAGGCTGTCCTGTCCGGACCTGCTCCCAGAGAGAGTTTGGTCAGTGCCCGCAGGGCTTGGGAGGGGGTGGGGGCCAGCAGCTCGTGAATAAAATGATGATGATTAATTATTATTTCATAATGAGGGATTATCACAGGCTTTGCAGCTAAATAACACAGTACTTAGCGTTTCTGTGCTGTGGCACTGTACACGTTCAAAGCACTGTACAAACAGCAACTAAATTACTAAAATGAAGAGATTATTTAATAGCCCGTGTCTTTGCATTTCTCAGGGAAGGGTGGGGAGTGTTTAGAAACTTGCCCTCGCCATTACCATGCAGTCACATTCCAAGATTGTGGCTCATGTTGCCGGGCCTGTGATGTGCTTGTTTGGCTTTTCTACTTGGGAGACTGTAGTTACGAGAATAAAACTCCTAGGCTTACCATGGACAAGCGCTTCGCAGGCGTCCCCGTGACGCCCTGCTGTGGCTGACTGGGTGGAGAACTCACAAGATGAGCTCTTTGGCCCCAGTGACATCCCCTGTCTCAGCCTGGCTTTAAAGCCTGTGACCCTCCAGACACATTGTGACCCAGCGCACCTCGCTCGCTCCGTCCTGCAGAAACACCCTCTGCTGCCCAGTGGCACCAGGTTGTCTCTGGTGGTAACGTTTGGGCGTCCCACTGCCTCCCCTGCAGCAGAGTTCTCCACAGCTCACAGGGCATTCATTTTAATGGACTACACTACTTATTATTCCTGGGTTTGTCCTATATTCCACTGTATTCTTGCTCTTCTTAGAGGGAAGAGTATTATGGCTTTTTTGTTGGGCAACCCTGCTTGTTATAACAGCATCATCTTCCCTTTTTAAATATGAAAACCTTAAAGGGGAAGAAGAGATTGAGGATATCCCATGAAATAGCTATATGGAGCATCGGTGGCCCCATGTCAGCAATGTACATTTGTGCAGACACCCTTTTTTCTCAGCCATGCTGGTCTACAAAGCTATTAATGGAAAATTAATAGCGTTTGTTTCTAAGTCTATGAGCAGCCAGGAAAGTTTATTCCACCTCAGTGTTTGTTTTTCCTACCCTTGAAGTGTTTGGGTCAATCCATACAATCAGTATTTAGCCCTAATTTATGCAGAAGACTCACAGAGTCAGAGATATTGACATTTCACTTACAAAGTTTCTTCTACATCAGCTGACTGGGGACGAGCTCCTGCCGGCAGAGAGAGCAGGAAAGCAGAGAACAAGCTCTCCAGAGAGCTTTGCAAAGCCATGTACGTGGTCAGGAGACAAGGCATGAACTCAGAACAGATCACCCATCCTCCATGGATGTTTTCAGAGAGCTTGGCTTTCTCCTCACTGCTTCTCTTCAATAAACACCGAGCATAAATAAGATTTTAGGGTCTGCCAGAGGGACCCAACTGTGAGAGCCACAGACCAGCTGAGTAGGAGAGCATTCTGCAGCGATACCTAGAGCGGGGAGCCGTAAACCAGCCTGCTCTGGGATGTGATCTGGTTGCATTAGCCCAATAAATCTCAGGGTCTGCTGCTTGCATGCAGTGCTCGTGCATGTTCACACACAACATATCGGGGCGCTGGAGTTGCTGGTCTGCACTTGAACCTGAGCTTGAAGCTTGGGTCTCTGCACCACGCTCCATTTCCCAGGGCAAACACACCGCAGGATCCCAGCCACGGCTTGGGTGCGGGCTGTTTCTCTCCATAAATCTCCCAGGTCTTGAATTATCTTTTGTTAACTGTATTGCTACACATTAATTGCTTGGGTTTGTGTGGGGAGCGAGGCTCCTCTGTACACAGAGCCAGCAGTGGCTGCTCACGCCGTGGTGCATCTGGCTGAGCTCACACCTTTTTCATGTTACATCAGTTTGTAATCAGGATTTTGTTTGACACTAGCACAGCTAATGTATTGACACAAAAGTTGAGGTATTAACATAAAAGCATTACCATCATTTCCTCCTTAATCCTGACAGTAAGAGCTCATCAAAATACTATTATTTCAATGCCCCCTTTCAGAGGATTTGGTTAGCAATTACAAGAGTTTCTTTTTTTTTTTTTCACAAAGCAGTTAAGTTTCAGAAATGCTGCAATCCAGCAAAGTGTAGGGGCATGGTATTCTTTCCTATGGGGGAATGTATTTTCAAACTAGTTTTAAAAAAACCTTCTGAACCTTGCTGATAGGTAGAAGTATTAATTGCTGTCTACTGAGCCCAACTGCTGCTGTAAGAGCACAGCGAGGCCCAGCTCCTGCTGCCTCTTGGAGCAGGATGAAGCGTACCCAGCCAGACTGCGGATTTGGGCAAGTCCCTTCTGCCTCAGTTTACCCAGCTACAAGTACGTGTGTATGTGCCAATGCCTTTGAGAGTCTAAGAAGAAAAATAATTTTATAACTATTAATTATTCATTAAATGCAAGTCAGAAGGTAGCACAGGGACTGCGCAAGATTTACGTAGTCAGAGGAAAAAACAAGGCATCTTGTTTCCAAGACAGAAATGTACCATTTCTAATTCTAAGAGAAAATTTTAACCCTCTTTGTAAATACTGTAGAGAAGCCTCTTGTAGACAAGGTGGGCTTCGGTTCTGGAGTTGGAGATTACTGGTGTATCAATATCTTTAGCAAAATCTGGTTCTTGCTCTTGTGTAGACTTGATAATCTACGAAAAGTAAGAGGAAAATATGAGAAACATAAACGTGGTCCTGTGGCTGGTGATAATTATTATTTTGTTTTGATTTATCGTTCACAGGAATTTTTTTATGAGAGCCTCACAGGCATAATTCTTTCTCGTGCATAGTTTATTTTTTGCCAAAACGACAAGAGGACAGGATATTTAGCAGAATATGTCTGATGGGTGGGTGGAGAACAGAGAGGATTTGGGCTTGTGCCAAACATCGGGAAGGCAAAAGAATGAAAAGAACCCAGCTTATTGCAATAGCGTATTGCGCTTTATCTTGGAAAGGGGTGTTTGCCTGAAGTGGCACTCCTAAGTCATCACGGGATTTCATTACAGGTATCTGTCTGTGCTCAAGCTCAGCCACAGCTTCAGAGGGCTCTTCAGCCATTTGCATAATTGCAAAACCCCCAGTGATCAAAATGTATGCAGCAGGCGAAAAAATCAAGAGTTTGAAAATATAATCTTCCTTTTGGCATCTAAGCCTTTAGGTTATGTTTGTTTTGCATTTTTAGGTGTTTCCCAGTAACCATGAAGAGCAGCAAGGTGCTCTGCTGTTCAGGGTTTTCAGTCTGGCAGCTGAGCCTTGGGGTAGAAACAAGCAAATATTGTGATAGCTCCAAAAAAAATTCACAAGAGCCATTACCCTGCAGTGGCCGTGGCAGAAAGTTGCCAGACATGACAAAAAAAGCACAGAACTGGCAATGGGGATTTTCAAAGGGGCAATGGTAGGTGCCAAGTGTTTTGGAAGGGCTGTTTCTTGTTTTGGGTATTAAAATTGGAGTTTTAACATTCAGGAGGGCTTTTGAAAATACTCTCATTTTAGCGGAGTGCAGAGCCAGCTGTCGGGAGCAGGAACTCGTGAATAAGTTGTCCCAATGCCAGGTGAGGACTCAGCTTTCCAACCACAGCATTGTGGCTACAACTTCTCACCTTGAAAAGGTTTTAATCCTGTGAATGAGGTGCACAGGCAGTTATGGGATTTATGCGTGCAAGAGAACCGTGAGGCCTGCCTTTACTTGCAAAATGAGAAGAAAAACCGTATGTTCAGCTCACCTGCTCCCTGATACCACAGTGACCTCAATTCACTCGAAAATGAACATGTTCATTAGAACTACTGATGCATCATTTCTCCTGAAATGAAATCAGTTTGTGAGTGGGTTTAGAGAAAAATCAAGCAAAGTAGAACAAAATAAGGAAACAAATCATTGATTAAGTGTTTTTATTCCATTGCTGGTTATGTTAGTATCCTTATAGTGTTAGCATAAAGAATTTTTGCATTTGATTTCTATATGCAGTCCTGAAAACGAAGCTGGAAGAGAGCAAAGTATAGCTCCCGGGGTTTCCGTCAGAGCCTGAAGCCAGTGCATTAGGGAGACTGGAAGGTGTGTTTCCCTCCCAGAGAGCCAGTGGGAGCTTCACCGAGTGCCTGCCTTGCCCAGACCCATTCCCAGTGCCATCAGCTCGCTGGCAGGAGCGGGCATGCGGATCACATCACCTCTATGGGCAAACGCTGCCTGCGGGCACGGCCCGGCCCGTGTCTGTCGGGAGGGATTTTGGCTCTGAGTGACGGCCGAGGGCCACAGCCGCGGAGGTGCTGAGCACCACAACCAGACCTGAAGGTGTTGAACACCCTCCTGACTGCGCCCTGCCGCCGGGTTTGGAGAGGTTTGCAATGCTGAGCACCTGGGGTACTGCACATTTCTGAGAATGTGGCTGTTCAAGGGATATTAATAAAATACTCTGCAGGAAATGAACTACATTTTGAGGCTGTTAGTAGCTTCTGTAGAATTTCCTCTATTGCTCCCATTGGAGACAAGGCCAGAGTCTCCAGAGCTCTCACATACCTGACCCCAAAGCCAGTTTTGCCTTCACAGGAATAGTTTTGGAGTGGGACCTGTGTCCTGGGATGGCCTTAGGGTTCCCCTTGGGCCCTGGAAAGGGACCAGCAAGGAACAGTGAGGAGGGGATTCTGGCACTATGCCACACTGGTGGGACTGATGCGGGGACCTGCTGGTCCCCCCACGTTTGGGGTCAGCTCCACACTTTTAAAAATGGATGGAGGTGGGGGGAAAGGCAGGCTACAAGGAAGATTACAACAAAATTTTTTCCAAGCTGAACAGTGTGAAATATTTAAACAGCTCAGACTGACTGGTTTATCAAAACAAAGTCTGAGAGGTGACTTGGTTACAGTAAATGAGCACCTCTTCAGAAGGAAAATAGCAGGTACTAAAGGCATCTCAAGTGGAAAGGCAGAACAAGAATTAATGGCTGAAAACTGAAGCCAAATAAATATAAAATTAGGAACTTTTTTTTTCTTTTCACCAGTGAGAATAATTAATCATCAGAACAAGGTCATGTGTAGATTTTTGCATTTGTTGCTTCTTTAAATCAAGAGGAGATGCTTTTCTGGGAGACAAGCAGTGAGCAGCCAAATACATGGTGTTGAACACTGTGTAGAAATACCTAGGGGAAGTGCTGGGGTAGGGACAGGTTGAGATTGGAGCCTCTGACTGTCTCAACTGATTCTCTTTGACTCTATAAAATTGCCATCTTCTGAAACATCTCAGTGCTCCACAGCTGTATGTCAAACACACTGCATGGGTTTAAGGTGGATGTAAATGCTACTCGGCACCACATGAGAGCTTGGAGCACTGCAATGGAAGTGGGCACAGCTCTGCCTCGCAGAGATGGGAAGGCACTTGCACAGCTGTACAGCTTCAGAAATTCCTGGTGATTCTGCAGAGGTCAGTCCTTCACTCAAAAATGTGTTTCTGATTACATTCTGCCCCCTTGCAGATAACAATGCAGTCAGTGACAAATCTAGGGGAAGAGGGGTTTTGGGAGCAGCTCCCATGCATTTGCCTTCCCCTGGGCTGACACAGCTCATCTGGTTTGACTTGTGCATGGCAGCCGGGCGCCACTCCGGCCTGTCACGGCTTTCCTTGGAGAGGGCAGCTCCCTCACAAACAGTATGGCTGCTCCGCCGGCAAGAGGACCCGCTCTGCTCTCAGTAATACCACAATTACTTATAATGACTGATGTCTGGGTCAGACAGATAGGAGAACTCGTTTGCAAATAAGCATTGCTTTTCCTCTGCAGCCAAATCACGTACTGTACTGAGCAGTATGAAATGAAATGGCTTTATCTTAGACATCTCCATCTGATATTTTATAAAGTATGCCTGGGCCCTCTTAAATGGGGCAGAAAAGCTTGGCAAAGACACTTATGAAATGCAGCTGGGCCTAGTGAGTCTTTTGCCCTCTTTTCTGGAAGAAAACTCCTGTCCTGGACAGCTGTGGATGGAGGAGTGGATGATCCAGCAATTAAGACCCTGGTTGGGGAATTGCATGACCTGGATTCAATAGGTCAGATCTTCTGTCTGGCCCTGGGCAGGCTGCTGTGATTTGTTATGCCCCTGTTTTCCTGTTGAAAAATGGGGAGGGCAGGATTACTTTATCTGGCAGAGATACGGGGGGATAGGTGATCCAGGGGGCTGGGCTAGAAAATAGAGAAACTGAAGAGTTCTCATAAAAAGCAAAGCTGCAGCCTTTGCTCCAGGCGGCTTTTGTGAATCAAAATCCAGCTGGACGGGGAACAGCCCCATGACAAGGGAGGCTGGAAGGTCCCAGGTGGGGATCTCTGCAGAGTCCTGCCAGCGAGCCCGCTCCTTGCCAGCGTGCTTGGGTGGCGATACCAAACTGGGAGATGGGCAAGGCCTGCTAAGTAAGGTGTACTTAGCCGCTGGGCTCGCAGAGTCAGTAGGTCTAGGAGAGGCACGGTGCCCTCGGGTGTCCCCGTGGCCCGTGGCTGCAGGACAGCTTGGTGAGCAGACTGGCTGCCAAGCTCCAGAGCCGCACTCCCTTCCTGCCTGTGTTCCTTCAAAATGTTTTGGTTTTGCATTCAGTCCAAAACATAATATCCAAATCCTCCACGGAGGAGCATTAGCATTCCCGCACCGCTCTTCTAGATCCTGATCAGCTCTCATATATATCATTTCCACTTTATAGCACTTGTTCTCTTTTGTTTTTTCATTCACAACCAATTTTATCTGGAGTTTAGCCTCAGAAAGTTGCCAGTTTTGCTCTAATTGCAGGTGACTCTGAGCCAAAACCTCAGATATTATCATGTGTGAGCGGGTGGGAAAGTCGGCAGGGAGAGCAGCGCAGAGGGTTCCTGGCCTCGGCGTTTCCCCCCGGGGCAGGCACGGGCTGGGAGTCAGGGGCTGGGCTCTGCCCCCACTCCCCACTGCCCTGAGTGGGATGCTGCAGAGCCAGCATACCTATATATCCATGCCTGAAGCTTGCACCCCAGGAAGAAAGCTCTTAGGAAGTAAGCCCTTAGATAACACGGTATCATGTGCAGAAAGAAATTAAAGGTAGGGAGGTATGGGACACACTGCTCAGGGAGAGAGAGAAGAGTCTCTTACAGAGAGAGTCCCCTAGGAGCTGCAGGCCATGGGGGGTCAGGTCACACCAGCTGCCCATATGGACCAGCTGAGTGCCCTATGGGTGTTCTCTGTCCATTCCCAGCTGCTTCAGTTCCTGGTGGATTTTAGTTGTAGTTTTTAATCTGTTTTTATTTGCTGTACTTCTCTGCTTGAAGATCCTTCCCCGCCTGTGGTTAGGGATGCTGACAAAGCTCTCTGTGCCATCAGTTCCCCAGTTTTTTCCCTGCAAGATGACAAAAGGTGGTTGAAAGCACCAGGGTGGCTGATGCTGTTTCATTTTCAGCCTTCATCGAGGGAAAAAAAAGGGGCATGGAGAAGTGCATGGAGCGTGTCTGTAGTGGTGACTAATGACTATTAGACCCTCATTGCTGTCAGGTGAACTAGTAGCCGAGCCTCAGACATGTGGTCATTGTCAAGAAGAATTTTTGACTCGCCTCTTAGGAGGACCTCCTGCTCCCCTCCCCAGCCATTAATTACTTCCACCATCCTTCCAAACTGCCAAGGAGTGAGGAGCAGCAGAGCTGGAGATGAAAGGAAGCAGCGGCTGCCCCAGTTTCCAGGTCTTTCAAATAACCAGTCTGTAATAACTTCCACAGCCGAGGGAAATGGGTGAGCTGTGGGAGGAAGGTCAGCGCTGAGGGGAGGAAGGCTCTCGCGTAGCAATGATGTAGTGGCTCCTAATGGAAGAAACCTGTGGAATTAATCAAGCGCTGTGCCTCATTTGTTAATGACAGCACGCCTGAAATGTGCACCAGCATCTCTTGTTGGTGGGTAGCTGGGACCCTGGAGGCCCGGCCGGGCTGTCAGCGTGGGGACTGAGGTCTCCGTGGGATGGACAAGCGCAGTGGCAGTGGATGCTGAGAGTGACGGGGCGCTGGGACGGGACACGGCTGTCCGTGTGCCTCATCTCTCCAAGCCGGCTGCGAGGGAGCGCGGAGCGAGGCTGGTGCTGACCTCCCATGCTTGGCTTCCAGGCTGTCATGCGTGAAGTCGGTCACGCTCAGTTTCCCCCAGATTAGCGCAGGGTATTGAGATGACATTGTTCTGGCTTGCTCGCTGCGGAAAGCAGCAGCTCTGTGGAACCAGTTAAGGCGGTTTGGGCCCACCTTCCATCTCCTCACCCCCCCTCACACGCTCCAAAGTTTGGCCTTGATTTCATGGGCCAGAGATGAGCAAGAATCAAAGTGAAATAATTACTGCTAGGACACGGGGCACGTCCCCAGCCCCTCGCCCCCAGGCTGCCTCCACGGGCTGAGCACGCAGCCCTACAAACGAGGTGTGCTGGGAGAGCGGCTCTTCTTGCACCCTGCCGAGGGGGGCTGGCGGGCAGAGCCCACCCCAGCTTCTCCATTTATGGGAGAAATTGCTAACGTGGCTTTGGGGAGCATTTGATGTTTGCAGCCACCAAACAGTGCCTCTACTTTGCACGTGGGTATGCGCATCCAGGGGCAGCAAAGTCACCCGGAGCTGCTGCAGCTGCTGCACCCTTGTCCCTCCCTCGCTGCTCCCCGCTGCGCCCTCACCTCTGGCAGCCAGTAACTGCTGGAGACCACGCTGAGGGACCGCTCTGCTCCCGACCCAGGCGGGCAGAGAAACGGGAACCGGCCTCAGCATCCTGACCCGCCGGTCCTGCCGCGAGCGCTGCGCTCTCTGCTCCTCGGACAGAGATGAAGCTTTGGCCCTCCGTGTGTCTGATGTAGTTAACATATTAGGCCTCTGCGAGTCCATAGAGAATTGCAGATATGAATGGATAGCAAGTAATGAGTCTTCTCAGATATTATAGTCTTCCTATGTATATAAAAAATAATGTACAGTCTTGTTATAGGAAACATATGTGTCCTTTCTCTGTAGGCTGGGCAGATTCCTGTTTGAAGAAACGACAGTCAGACCAAAATGCCAAGCCCCGAACAGTATCACGTTACACCCAGGAGAGGGGCTGCATTTTCTGAACCTAAGGCTCTTTTTAAGCTCCAATCCCCTTCAAAGGAGTGCAGCTGCACACTGCCTGGTGGGGAAGGGTGTTCAAAATATCTGTGAGGTCACTGTCTGATCTTGGATTAGTCATTTACTGCCCCATCCATACCTTGACTTCTCCACTGGTAAAATTGCAGTAATACCTACTGACCTTTCAGAGGATTTTCAAGATCAATTGCTGAAAATACTGCAGGGCAAAACCACAACATAAGGAAATGTAAAAGGGTAGATTTTCTTGTGCTTGGTAATAGTCCTGATTCCTTCTTAGATAATTCCATTAATTGATGCAGTGGATTACGAGCTTTGAGAAGTCAAATGATTGGAAACGATTCCTCCCAAAGATCAGTGCATGTGGGGACTCTCAGGAGCTGTATCAGAAGTGCCTTAAAGCTCGCTTATTTGTGGCACAAACATTGCTGTGTAGTGGTAGCACACTTGAAAAGCTGAAAGGGAGATTCAGTGCCTTGGGTTCGTATTTCCCAGCCACACGAAATACCAAGAAGTCAATAAACATCCCATCTGAGGAAGATGGGAGGTGCTGAGCTCTGAGCCCCATGAAAACCTGGCCTTTAAAAGCCAGCCAAATGCCTTACAGCGTTCCTGTCGCTGCAGTAACGCCGGGCAGGGCTGGCCGGTGCCGGGAGCTGTGGGCCACGTGCCAGAGATGGGGCATCCTCCGTCACACACCGCCCCGAAACAGCGGCCGGTGGGCTCGGAGCCTGGGCGTTCACCGGGACACCTCCGGGCGCATCCCGGGCTGAGGCTGCAGCGTGAGCGGGACAGCCCAGAGCCAGGGCTTCAGCAGCTCAGAACAACCTCTTTGGGAAGAGGTGAAGGTACCACGTACCATGTAACGCGACGATCTCAGACTGTGCTGACGCTTTAGGAGGGTAACACGGAGCCGTGAACAACAGCAGATTGCCCCTCATGCGCAGGGTGCTCTGACGAACCCGACACCCCGGGATTCTTTCATAATTGGCTGCTCGGTGTATGTGCGTCTCACAGTGAGCCCTCCTGCTTTTTTTCTTTTTCAGCCCAGTGAAAAATTAAAGTCTTTAGTCCCATTAAAGTATTAAATTTTAGCTAAGTCCTTAATTAAGCCCTCCTTGCTTTAATTAAGGCATTAAGATTTAATTAAAAGTTGACACACTGGCAAAATCTCCTTTCTCTTCTGCCTTAGCTCCGCTGGAGCAGGTTGTGGCCACAGATGTCAGCTGATAGATATAGAATCAGGACCCACTGGGGCACCGGGATGGGGATGGTGCTCTCAGCTCCTTTCCTCTGGTGCATCCGAGCCCCAGCCCTGGGCAGCGTCCCCCAGGGCACCGCAGGGAGAATCCCTGTGTTGTGCCCTGCCCACAGCCCCTCCAGGGCAGCATGAAGCGCACATTCACATGGCTGGGGCTTGTCTTTAGGTGCGGGTTTTGGTCCCAGGCTGGAGACACAGATATGTTTCCAAGAAAAAGGTTTTCAAACCAAAACCATTGTCCCCTTCAAAACCAGATTGTTGCTATATACCTAGGCACATCCAAGATCTTGGCTTTGCTTCAAGCCCCAGAATTATTGGGCGCAATTTTTTATTTTAAATGGCGTATTGTAAACCAGGCTTTTGGCTGTGACAAAGACCTACACTTGAAGCAGGGAAGGATGGTCTTTTCAGCTGGCCTTGGGTGGCTTTGTGCAGTTCCCATGTGTATGGTATGTGAGGGGGAATCCAACTTGGAGGAAAATCCCACCCTCGGTGTATAATTACAATAAAGGCAGCAGAATTTTTAGCAGCAAAAATTAATTCTGGAAAGAGGGAAGTAGGTGTGAGAATCTGTCTCATAATAAACTACAGCGAGTTGCAAGGGCTGAGAGTATCAGCCAGGCCATGGTTGGCTCAGACCAGGGCTGGTCCAGCAAGAAGCCCAGTGGGAGAATACACTGGATTATATATCTGAGCGAATTTATTCCATGTGCTCTCCTGGACTGGCTGGTGCCTTGCTGAAATCCAGGATGGGTTTCCTGATGCTTCAGCACACCCTGCCTTCGTTGTCTCAAAGGGAGGTGAAGCACCTGGGCATGGAAGGCAAAAGCACTGCTCTCCATCTTAGTCCTTTAGTCATGTTTCACTTAAATCTTCCATCAAAACCTGCATACTCTGACTTGTCAAAACCAGCTCATCCCAGCTGTCAGTGCCTTTCCTTGAAGCAGAATAGAATTGGCAAGGAGAAAACTGCATTTTTAATAGGTTACATTTCTCCAGCACTTCTCTTCCAGGGACCTCAAAGGTCTCTGCAATGCTAACGCCACCCTCGTGGCTCTTATTTTACGCCTTGTTTCCAAGTGGAGGGCACCAAAGCGGCCGAGTAGAGCGAGCTCCCAACAGCTCCTCAGCGTCACAAGTCTCGGCTCCCAGCACCTCGGTGTCCCAGGGGCCCCGGCTGCTCCGTTACAGGGGTGCACCCACGGCCACACAGCGGGTGCTCAGCGGGCCCCCTTTGGGCAAGCGGTCCCGGGGGCAATGGCAGACGCACACTGACCGAGCACAAACCTGCGCGGCCTCTTCTGCACAGAACCCCTCGGCTCTGACGCAGCGCCCTGCAGCACCCCTTTCCTCAAAAACAGACGGGGCCCCGCGCTGTCCCCGGGCTGTGTGCGGGGAGCTGCGCCCCGGGGCGGCGCCGACCTCTCCCCGCCAGGGGGCGCCCTCGGCGGGATGCGCCCGAGGGGCGTGGCCTGAGGGAGGGGCGGGGCCTGAGGGGCGGGGCCTGCGGGCGGTCCCGGCGGCGCTGCCGCTCTGAGCTCTCCCGGTGCCGCGGTGGGAAGGGGCGGTGGGAAGCGGTGTCCTCTGAGGTCATTCCGGTGGAGTCAGGCCGGTGGAACAGGCGTTAGGCTGAGCCCCCCTCCTCCCCTAACAGCAGGGCTCTCAGCAAGGGGAAGCGAGTTTGTTTCTTTCCTAAATAAACTGCAATTCATACAGAAATATATGTAAGTGCTGGCAGCGCCCCTGGGAGCCAGCAAATGAGGAGACAAGTAGCTAATAGCATTTGGAGACAGAAATTAAACTACGCAGCCCACTGGCTGATGACCTGTAAAAACCAGCCCAGCAGATTGTGTTGAGCTCGTAGCCACCTCTGTGCATCGCGCCTGGGTGAAAATGCCTGAAAAACCTCCTGTTCTTCGCCCTCTGTCTCTGGCTCGTAAAGAGTGGTGGCTAGAGCCACCACGGGAGGGAATTTGATAGGTCTCAGCTCTCAGGAGAGAGGAGAGGGGCTGCGGGAGTGAGAAGGCTGGCAGTGGATCCCGGGCAGCTGGGGAGACCTGGTCGGTCGGCGTTGGAGGCTCCCACTGGGAGATGATGGGATTCAAAGTGCTGCTGTTCTGGACTGTGCATATACACACCAAGGCAGAGGGCAACACCACACACAGAGTGGTGAATTCAGCCCAGGTACACCTTGGGAACTGTTCCTGGAGAAAAGCTTGGTGTTCACACTCTCTCACCTGAGCCTGACTTCGAAGGGTGCTTAGAAACGGTGATATCCTCGTGTAGCAGCAGAGCTCACGCGTGTGAGGCTGCCTCAGACTGCACCAGCTTCCTCAGTGCTGGTAACTGCTGGGAATCTGGTCTGCCATAAACCTGGGAGTTCTCAGGAGTCCGTTGAGTTTAATGTGTCACTTCTGAAAGGCTCTTCCCTGTATTTTGCCATGCCTCAGGTCCCCAGTCACCCCCCAGCAGTGTCCCAGGTCGGAACAAAGGACCGCACACCCTGCAAGCACCTGCTTGGCATCTGGAGGTGTCTGGGCACTCACCGCAACCCAGAGGAAAGCAGCGCTTCTCTGCTCCCTCTTTGCATGGGATGCGGTGATGATAGGAAGTGGGAAACTTGCCAGGGTATGAAAACATCTCATCCTTAAGGAAATAAGTCCCTGCAGGGAGCCATTCCTGGGGAGTGGGCAAGACAGCTTGGGAAGTGAGTCCAGGAATGCAGGACGCCTGCTTGCCAAGGAAGCGCTGCGTCTGCCGGCTCAAAAGGGAGGAATTACTGGAATGTTTGGGGGATCCAAGCTATGTCATTGTGAGATAGGAACCAACAGGATTAGGAATAAACCCTTAATGGAGAAAGGTTACAAACTACCCCCCATTCAGTGGCCATGGGAACTTGGCAGGCGCCGGAGGAGAAGAGCTAAGATTTACAAATGATTGGGGGTGGTTCAGTGAGTTGGGCACTCAGCAGTGAGGCTGTTTTAAAGGCCTGAATTGTGTGATTCATGGATTCAGGGATTTGACAGAGTTGGAAGGGACCTCTAGAGATCATCTAGTCCAACTCCCCGGCCAAAGCAGGGTTGCCCAGAGCACATCACTCGGGACACATCAAGGTGGGGCTTGAAAATCTCCAGAGAAGGGGACTCCACACCCTCCCTGGGCAGCCTCTTCCAGGGCTCTGTCACCCTCACCGTAAAGACGTTCTTTCTCATATTTGAGTGGAACTTCCCATGTTCCAGCTTGTGCCCGTTGCCCCTGGTCCTATCGCTGGAAACCACTGGAAAGAGTCCGGCTCCATCATCCTTCAACCCACCCTTTAGGAACCTGTAAACATAGATGAGGTCTCCCTCCTCTCCCTCAGCCTTCTCTTCTCCAGGCTAAAGAGCCCCAGCTCTTTGAGCCTTTCCTCATAAGGGAGGTGCTCTAATCCCTTAATCATCTTGGTTGTCCTACGCTGGACTCTCTCCAGCAGTTCCCTGTCTCTCTTGAACTGGGGAGCCCAGCACTGGACACAGTATATTCCAGTTGTGGCCTCCCCAGTGCAGAGCAGAGGGGGAGAATGACCTCCCTCGACCTGCTGGCCACACTTCTCCCTATGCAGCCCAGGATTCCATTGGCCCTCTTGGCCACAAGGGCACATTGCTGGCTCATGGAGATCCTGCCATCCACCAGGACTCCCAGATCCTTTTCCCCAGTAGTACTTCCCAGAAGATCCACCCCTAACCTATATTTCTGCCTGGGGTTCTTCCTCCCCAGGTGCAGAACCTTACATTTGCCCTTGTTGAAGATGCTCTTGTGATGGCACTCAGGAAATCACACATTTTGACAGCGCCTGATGTCAGCCCGGGCTCAGTGGAGCTGCTCTGTCAGAGAGGGGCAGAGGGGCTGTCCTGGCCAGGCTGAGGTGCTGGGTGGTGAACGCACGGACGTGAAAAGAGCCTTTTTCTCATGGTTTAGCTACATTTAAACTAAGTCTTTTGCCAGCATGTCTCTGTGACCCAAATGTTTTTTTCACATCCAAAACCAGTTCATTGGTGCTAGCATGATGTCCCAGGGAAGGCAAAGACTGGGGCACCACAACACAGCAGCTTTTGGGAAATATTTCCAGCTCCATAGCCAAAAGAGAGACCCCAGTGTCTTTGTTACTATCCCCACTGCCTGACACTGTCTCCGCACTCTCTGGTCAGCAGTTCCTGGCCATGAGACAATACTGATGTCAAAGGATTCAGAAAAGGATCAGAGATATGTGTGACTCCCCAAAATACCCAGAACTCTAGTATTAATTTTAAAAAATTATATAATTAAAGCCCTCTTGCTCAGATCATACATGCAACTTTCAGGTAAAGGGGAAGAGACCTGTGTGCATTTTAGCCCCCGGCTGCTGCAGAGCGTGTGGGGAGGTTGGACACTGGGGATTTCCTTTGTTATGAATTAATATATCTGCCCTGGCTTCTCCCACCCAGACACCTTGGATGTAGTCATTGACTTGCAGAACAAATTCCAAAGGTCTGTGGGGACTAGCATGATGCTAACAACCTAAAACCAGTGTTGAGGTAAAGGGTTGGTTTCGAAGAACCAAAAAACCAAATGTTTTGGAGTGTTTAATATATGACCAAATACTAGGACAGCTGGATGGCAAATTTCTTGGATTTGGGGTTCAGTTCCTAGAGCCTAATTTTGATGGAGTTGTGGTGTCTGCCTAAAGAGCAACCTGTTGCATAGGTGGAATTTGAGCAAGAATTCTTCCTAAGGCTTTGGATTACAGGGCGCCAGATGTTAAAGAACCACAGGTACCAGCTTGTAACACACACTTCCATGGAAATTCCTGTTCTTTGGCTTTTGAACTTACTTGTGCTCAGTTCCAAGACCGCCTATGGAAATTGAGAGGGAGGGACAGGTTACGGGTGGACTCTCTTAAGGATGGGACATAGACTCTCTTATCCCCTGAGAGCTACGAGCAGGAGAGAGTCTGGGAGACATTTGGAGCACGAGAAGGCAGTCGTGTCCCTGGAGTGCAGGATTATGCTGGGCAGAGGCAAAGGGAAAGCTGGGCATGGAGTTAGAGGGGAGAACAGACAGCTTTCAGCAGGCTGTGGGTGCCAGGCTGCAAACACGTCGGGGGAAATAACCAGAGGAAATTACCTTTGGGTGGCCAGCTTTCTATTGTAAATTCTTTGCTATGAGCTCTGTAATTGCTTTGGTTTCCATAACACACCTGACTTCTCACTACTTGACATCATCCTAGAGCACTTTACCAAGGAGAGAGCAAAATTCCCAGACCTAAAGCAAACAGAGAAATAAAGTGATTCATTAACATTTCATCAGTGATTCCCCAGCAGGTGATGTGCAATGTGAATTCAGATTCACAAATACAAAAATTGTATTACATATATTAATTCCTTGTGTTAGCATAATTCTACATAGTGATTCTATGCACTAATGACTATAAAGATATATCCAAAATCATTTATTTTCTTGAGGTTGTCAAAGAAGACCGTCTAACAAAACTAAAGTCTAGGCAGAAGGATGTGACCTCTACTTAGGAAAGGTTCACCCAGAGACTAAAATTCTTCAAGTCATGGCCATCTTGAAGATTGTAGGGAAGGGATAAGAGAATGGAGTTTGAAAGAAAAAAAAAACCCTGTTTGTTAGTTTTATTAGGAAGGCATTTTAATGATAATTTTCCCCTCTGTTCTTTCACAGAGTGATAAGAATCTCTTTTCTTCTTGTTTCTTGGAGGGCACTGGAAGGCATCATGGGTCAGCTAGGCTGCCCTTTATCCTCTCCCATCCATCATGGTTCTGGCTGGTGATGGGTTCAAGGTGTTGCAGGTTTGAGATCCTAAGCAGTTCCTAATGCCTCCTCCGCTCTCTGAAGCCTGCCTTGTTTTTTCAGTAATCCAACCTTTCCCCTTCACCCACGAGAGAGTTTAAAGCATCTGCTACCACAGCTTTCTGAAGGGAATGAAGAAACTGATAAAGAGTTTTCGTTGTGCTTTGATTTCCAGGCAAAATTTGTAGCAATAGTGGCATACTGATATATTTTTCTCACAGGATAAAAAGGAAGCATGAAAAATCCCAAGAAAATAACTTGTAGCTGGCTCCAGTGCTATTTTACTATCATAAAGGACAAATAGGGCACAATCATAAATGTGCCAAAGATTTTATTTTTCAGGGTCACAGGTGAGACATGGAAGCTAAATTCTACCTTGGGCACCCAACAACTTTAATGTTCTGAATTGTCATATCAATAGAAACCAGGACTGACTGTACATTTAACTCAAGGTGTTTAGCTCAGTCCAAAGGGACTGAGAAGCAACTGAGAATGACATTGTCAGCATGTTAGCACCAAGGCTTCCGAATGTTATGTCAAGACAATTTTTTCCTTCCCAACCAAGCGTTGCTGTAACAGCAGAGGCAGTCTGGTGTAGTAATAGTACAAGGTGAGGGAGAGCTACCACAGGGGCACCTGGGAACCTTAGGGAGAGAATATCATGCCTAATTTGTTCGATGTTCAGCATCACACCCTTGCCATTATTTAACTTTACCTGATCTTCAGCGGGATAATTGGTGTTTAACATCTGTATTATACATCCTTCTTGAGAATGGTGTTGACAGTGCAGCCTCTGACACAGCCTGAATGGTAAATATGCTGTGGGGTGCCCTGCCCAAGATAGAAATCTCTGATCTTTCCTCCAGCCAGACTTGCCTGTTTCCTCTCGACCGAGGTGTAACTTCTGAGCGAGCTGCGAAACTGGGGGGTTGCTGCTGTAAATGTGAACAGACAGAAATGTGTAGATGTTAAGCAGGGAGAGCTTGCCAAATAGATGCTTATGCCACTGCCTTGAACTTAATGACAGTGAGATTATAAACCCAAGTACCCCAGGCTGCACAGTAATTCTTTTGGGACCAAGCAGGGTACATCCAGATCAGCCTGGTCCCAGGTCTCAATGGATTTTTATGGAAGTGTAGTTGAAGATTTTAAACGCAATCCATCATAGGGACAATGATGTCAAAACTCTTCCCTGTTCCTTGAAACAATCCCTAGACACCAGGCTGCCGATGGCCAGATCTGGCGGGGTCTGGGCCATGTGCTTGGAAAGGACATAAATCTCCCTCGCACCTTCGGAGTGCTGCTCCCGCTCCCAGGCTGCAAAGGGAGCTTTCTGCAGGATCCCTTTGTACAGAGTGTGCAGACAATGACATTTTTGTCTTGGTTTTCATTTCGTATTATTGCACCAGTTGTCCTGGATAAGATCATAAACTTGTCCTCACTGGTAATGTGCTTTCACAATGTCTGGAGGAGGTGGGAGGAGTTTAAAATTAATGCACCTCCTAGCGTGAAATTATTCATGGCTCAACACTTGTAATTACTAGGGCCAGTTTTAGGAAGCCCATAGTTATGAGGAATTTGATATTTTAAGACTTAAAACAAATGTTTTACAAGCTTTATCCTTTGCCCACTGCAGAATACATTATGGTCTGGTAACACTGCAGTGTATGTGGAGCATCCCCAGCCGGTCCCATCAGCTGATCCCACCTGTCAGTCGTTCATCACACCATTGCCCCTTGGATAATACAGTTCAGCTGGGGGGGGTCAGCCCAGCCATTGTGCTAATTCCCCACCAGAGCAGCGGCTCCTGCAGGCCCAAGGCATCCGGTGCAAAGTTCAAAGCTTTTGGAAAAAGTGATCAGATGAGACCAATTAGGGCCTGTCTGCCTACACTGACAACTGTGTCAGGAGAGCCGCCCGCCCCGCTCCTTGCTGGCCGTGCCCTGGCCGCATCGCTGCCCTGCTCAGGCCCCTCTCACCATCCCAGGCTTCTTCTGACAGAACTCCATCCCAACGTCTCCTCTTTCCCATCAGTGCAGGAGCAGAATTTGGCCCCCGGGTGCCATTTTATAGCAAAGAAGGGACTGGCTGTAGGCTGAATGGGGAGCAGGGCTTAATTCAATATTTAATCCACGTTCTTAAATCATGTCTCATATTACCACCTTTTAATTCCCTTTGTTATTCCATGATTTGTTATGTGTTCTGGGGGACTCCCACACTCCTAAGTGCTTCTGCAGCTGAGTCGAAGTGATTCTGCTTTCACTGGAGACCGAAATACCAGGGACCTGCAGGGTTTGTGTGGGTGCATTGTCTCACCAAGACTTGCAGGTTTTTGCCCCATAGAGCAGGCAGCTGGCTGGAACAGTGCCCCAGCACCCCGTACTGCTGGGCCCTTCTTCCACCAAGTAGTGCTGCTCTGCTTCCCTCTCCCACCATATTGCTCAGGGAAAAGGGATTTGGAGTTCAGTTTGTATTAAGAAATTGTGGTGTTGCATCACTGTCAGGTAAATAAATATTTTTGACCTTATTTGACAGCTAAAGGACATGCATTTCACTTCGGATGTCCCCTTCACATCCTTCTTACGCTTCCAAACCAGGAAGTGTATGAATGTCTGAAACCTGTCTATAAATGCTCCTAAGTCAATTTTGAACTACGTGTTCCAGGTGACCTGCACTTTTGGCAGTGGCTGAAAAAGGCCCCCAAACTGCTTGGTGTGTTGGAGGTCATTTGCTTCATGGTTGTGAGAGCAAAACAGTCAGAGCTACCGTTCCTACTTGAGTGTCTTGGGGTCTTTGAGGGAATCCAGCAAGTTAGAACAGAGGATTCCTCAGACTGCAATATTGTCACCAAAAAGAAAATCTGGTTGTATTTTGTATTTTCCACTTACACATACAATGTAAGTTGTTACCAACTGACAGATAGGACAGTTGATGGTTAGCGATTGCCATAGCATCCAAGAGGTCCTCCAAAACACTTTGTGACATCTTCCTCTCATCTGGGCATAACCATTCATAATATACCCTATTGATATATATAAAATGTGTGGGTTTAAACATTTACACTCTCTTTAGAAGTCATTTATAGATGGGACCTTCCTATGAAATACAGCCAAAATTATCCAGTATTACAGCATCCCAAAGCAAGCCAGTGTTTATGGAAAAACCACATCGACTGACAAAGTCAGGCTTTTGAGGGCTGCACGTTTCTTCTGGCGTGAAGAAGGAAGCAGAGCGCAGTGCTCAGGCACTGCCAGCCTTTGCAGCGGAATAGCCTGGCTCTGCTCCCGTTCTATAAATGAGAAACTCAGCTGATTGGGAGAAAATATCTTGCTGTGGTTTTCAGTTAATGCTCAGTTTGCCACAAGTGTAGGACTCGCACATGCTATATGATGTATCTGGGTATCACAGAGAAAAAAAAAAAAATTAAAGCACATACTGATGAAAATTCAGAAAAATACAACAATGTACCGAGCTATTAGTTCCTTAATGAGCACAATAACGCAGCCTTTCGCCAGGCTGTGAGTCCAGGGGCCAGGCTGCCAGAGAAGCATACACAAGGCATTAATATACGCCACGGAAGGGAAGGAATTAAAAATGATTTAAGACAACGTGTCCTGCTCAGGCTGAGGTACTCTGAGGGCAGCCAAACAGCATCACTCAGAGATTTATGTTATTCTAGGAAGGACGACTCCTGGAAGCATATGAGAACCACACGGGCAGACAAACACAGTCCCATCCAGACATTTTGAATTAATGCCATGGCCAAGTGTTTGGATTTTAAAATGCCTGTCCCAGTTTCAGGCTACCAGATGCCAACTCCCATCTTTCCAGGAGCAGACTTGACCCTTCGTAGGAGGACCTGTCAAGATCTCTGCTTTAATCATCCCAAATGGCCAAAAGAAAAATCAATCTATCATACTGAGAAAAAACTTTTGAGATCACCCCTCAAGGAGGATTGCAAATAATCCCTGTGCAAAGGCCCTGTAAAGTGATCTCTTTCAAAATCATATGTATGAAATTAGTTATAATCTGCATGGTAACAACCCAAATTTTCAGCTTGACATGCAAGGCACGATAAGGAGAATACAGATGGTTCTAAAGGGGGGGTTCTACATACCGTTTAATTTGGCCATATTGAGATCTTTGCTGCATCTCAAAGGCTGTCCCATGAAAACGTGCACAATAAATCGAGGGTGACTGTGTTTTTCTGGTAGAGCCTGACCCTATGCCCTTTGGAACTAGTGACTAATCTCTCACTAATTTTAGTGGTACAGGATCGGCACTTCATAATTTAGGGCCTAATTTTTGTTTGCATGAAGGTGCTTTTTCTTTCTCGGAGTCATGAACCCTAATGTCAAAAAAAATGAGCCAGCAGCAGGGACTGTTCAAGGAGCTCGTCTTTGCAAGCAGGTTGCCAGAGAGCTCTTTGATGCTCTCTGATTCTTTTAATTTTATGTAATTTATTAAAAGCAAGCTTTTCATTAACATTCAGAGTGCTGCAGAGGGACAAGGGGCAGTGTGATGGGGGGGGCTGGCTTCAATAGGGCACTTTGTATGGAGGAATCATATAAGGTGCCACAGGCAGCAAACAGCACAGCTCTGAGCTGGGGCTGGGGGCAGGCACAAGAGAAAATATGAGGGTGTTCAAGAACAGGGATGCTGATGAGAAAGAAGGAATCTGGGGGACTATTCCACATGCACAAGGCATGTGGATCTCTAGACATAGAGGAGATTGTGGTCAGGCTGCCCAGTCCTGAGGTCCAGGCCCAGTTCTCTCCCAGCTCCTGTGCCATTGCGGACAGGAATGCCAAGGAGAGGAGAGCTCTGACTGATGTGCACCTGCAGAGCCCAGCACCCTCTGCTCCTGGGCAAACACCCAGGGGAAGTGCACAGAAGCTAAATCATGAAGTTGCTCTTTCCCAAGTACACAAAAGGACGATCCATGTTAAATAAATTCTTATCAGATAAAGCGTAAAGACTGGGGACTTCAGAGGGAAAATCCACTTACTGGAAGAGGAAAAAAGACAACCTGTTAGAATAGGGCAATCTGTTAAGAATAGGGCAAGTGAAAAGAACCTGTCCAGGAAAAATAAAATGCTGTCAATTCTGTATAGAATATTATCAGAAAGTTATAGTAACAGTGAGGGAGACTTCATAAAAGAGCTGATAAGATAAATGGTCTATCTCCTCCACTATCTGATTGGAGCACCAGTGTTATGTTTTTGCTAATAACCTTATCTCTTGTGGTCTAACGTCTCTGATAAGAAGCAAAGCAAACGCCGTGTTTTCTCCTGTTATGTTTGCAGTAGGCGAGCAGCTTGCTAAGCTTGTTCCCTGGTCTTCCACGGACCTCAAAAGTGGGCATCTCCCCAAGAGGAACGGGGAGAGGCAGATGGCCAGCTGAGGATGGGCACGTGAGCAGGTCTTGCGGCACCTGAGGCCCTGTCCCTGCATCTGTCCCAGACCTGCTGAGTGACTTCAGGCAAGTCTGGCCCTCTCCTTGCACCTGTATTCCCCTTTAGTCCGTAGCAGAGACAGTTTCTTTGGTGCCTGACAGAGCGGGACTGGGGTCTTGCAAATAATACATCAGAGGAACACTTGGGTATCAGAGGAGAACTTGTCCCACCAACTTGAGGGTCATGGGGTAGTCAGGCAAGACCACTCCAGTCCTGTCTACTGTGACCTGTTCAGCAACTGGAAAAAGATCCCAGGAGTCCCGCTCCTGAGTCCCGCGTTCTTACAACACTGGAAATATTTTGCTTACAACCCCGTTAATTAAAACTTTGCTAGTAGACACTTGAAGTAATGAAAACCAATACACACCTGCCAGGTCTAAAGACATTTTCTTCAGAGAAACTATTAGATCAACATACACTAAAACCTGGCCTGTAAATGTTTTGGCCCCAGGGCTTTTCTCATAGTACATTAAAAAAAAAATGTCAACCTAAGTTAATCCTCCTTCTAACAGTTGGTAGATATGGTTTATCTGATTGAAACGACAGGACAAAGGGATTTTACTGACTTTATTTTCATTATCATTAAGGTAAATGTTTTCGCATCTCTGTAAAAAAAAGTTATTGGAAAGTTATCTTGTGCTGTGGAATAGAAATAGTCCCATGCAAATCTTGATTCAATATTATTATACACTACTGTAAATAGCATGGTGTTGATTCAGAGAGATCGGGGGAAGGCATATTTCAGTTAGTCTGTTCATTTGTTTCCAGTTCCTGCTGGGGCAGTTGAATTCCAGCTGCTGGCTCTGCTGGTTACACCCCCTTTCCCTGGGCCTGCAGGCTGTTGGGTCAAGCAGTACCACTAAGGATATTCCATGTTCCATGGAGGAGGCTGTTTCCTCCTGCCCCATGGTTTGTAATTCCACCTCCTACTGCAGGAAAATACAGATAACGAGACAGTGAAACTCATCTACCTTATTTGTAGTGGATTGATCACTGAGTTGGTCCTAAGCATTCTTTGAAATAGGTACATTCAGCCCTGTGCAGGAAGGGAAATTTTGCAGGTAGATGAGGTAAACTGCTCAAATCAGCCTCTTCTCAGGAGCTCTGTTATGTGAGGAAAGTCCTGCACAGCACTGAGCTTGCTAAACAGTTGACCTTCCACACTTTGCCCTCATTAGGATAAACGTATGTTACTAATGAATAAGAGGCAAAATCCCATTCATTCCACAAATAGACGGACAAGGCAATGAGCAGTTCTCTCAGGAGGAGCCTGTTCAAACTAGCCTTGTATTTGATTCCACCTTGGGGTAGTTGCCCACTGCCTTGTCTTGGCCTGGATGTCCCTGCTGGTACCACTGCGCCCAGGGGTTAAGATTTTCATCCTCTCTTCCCATTAGCACTGGCCAGTGTTGAACATACCTCCCAAGACCTGATACATGGCTGTGTGATACGTCCCAGGGCAAAAGCCTGGCTTCTTTGGCAGTGAACACAGCACAGCAAGGTAAAAATGAAAAATGCATAAATCTCTGCAAACCACAGGCATGGAGGGGAGAAATGGTCCCAGGCCTCCTTTTCGTAGCACTGCTTCTTGGCCCCATAAAAAGGGATCATTAACTAAAATCCCTTGGCCTCCCAGGCTTATCTCTCTCTGTAGGGCTGTATTTAGGAATAGAAATGGGATCTGGCAGTTTTTAAAGATTCAGATTCCTTAATCATTCATGGTGGGAGAATGTCACTGAATGGGGATCCACACATAAGCCCCCAAGATGGGAAAATACAGGGAGCTTTTGGTTGCTAAGGAATAAATGAGGTTAAACAGTGCACATATCCCTTCCTCATGCAGTGTCTGTATGGTGGGAATGAGAAGCCTGCAGTTTGGTATGCACTGGTTTGGTGTCTCTAGAAACATCTGGATGGCAAGAAGGACTGTGACTTTGAATGTTGTTCTACACATTTCTTGCTGCAAAGCCCTGTTTCCTCCCATCCTCTCATTCCTCTCCCTGTGAAAATACCTCTCCCCATGACATGATGGGGGAATCCACCTTCCAGTGGGTTAAGAGATTTATTTCACAGCAGCTGTGACAGGGGTGTAGGTAGAACATACACGTGCCATTACAGGGCAACAGAGCCCAAAGAGCAGCTGTTCTGGACACACAGTGGGGACGTGAGGGAGGGCAGTGATTTATCTGCCATCATCAGTGGAAAAAACCATGTACACACAATCTGCCTCTCTTATTTTCCAGCTTTTCTGTAAAGGCTATTCCTTTCTCCCAGTTTCCTCCTTGCTTTTAGCCCATTGCAGATGGGTTGTGTAGGATGTGAAGCCTTGGTCAGGTCTCCCTGACAAAGGCCTAGACATTTAAACCCACTCGAGGTATTCAGATCCCCTGCTGTGGAAGGCAGCTTCCTTCCCATGCGGATCTGGATATCAAACACATGCAGTGCTATAGCAGGAACTTGGCCCGTTTTGAACCCAAATGTGCAGATCAGATTTCTGCTGAGAAATACTTAGACGCAGAGGAGGAAGCCAAAAATGGTGGTGTGGAAACAGGAGAAGCAATGCTACAACACAGCCATCCTTGAGGCCTTCTCCTCAGTTTCCTCTAGTAGGTTTGTCTCTCTTGTTGTTCTCTGTGTAATCTACAGCTGTCTGAGTCTAATGAGCTAAATGAGTGTACGAGCCCCGGTTGGGTGCCCGTTGGCTTAGCAGCTCCAGCTGCACACGGGGGAGCAGCCCCGCGTCCTGGGGTGGCCGGGCTGTGTATGGAGGGTGGCACCAGCTGCACTCTGACTGTGGGAAAGATGTGTGGGGAGGGTGATGTGTGGGGCAGAGAGAGAGGGGCTCGTAGGATGAGCAGCTTTCTGTTGTTTGTCTTCTTGGAGCCTTCATACCCCTCTATGCACAGAGAAATTAAGTTTAGGCTTTCTTTGCTACAGCATTAGTTGATATGAAGCTGTTGAGTGAATGTTAGCTGGTTGCCAGGCTGGGGAAGGGGCTGGGGGCAGTGAACGTGGAATCCAAATGCGGGGTGAAATGCAAGGCAGTTTCTGGGAAATGGCTTGAGGCTACGGCAGGGCTTTCACAAACTGCGATTTACTCTGCAACAGGGAAGTGTGTTTTGTGGCATTGCCTACATCTCTCTGAATGCAGAATATTCCGCACACAGACTGGTGAAGCAGCTTTAGTCAGCACAACCCAGTACACGGAGGGGGCTTTCCCAGTAGCAGGAGTCAGATGGGAAAATGGCAAGTAGGTTTCATTATAGCCTGAATGAAATGAGCTAGAACTAAGCTTTCAGGGAGAGCAGGATCTGGTCTCCTTTCTTAGAAGGCATGGGTGCACCCAAGAGCAAGATGACAAAACAGATTGGAATATGCTTATAAACAGATAGTGACATTAGACATGAAATACATTGCCAATGCTCAAAATCCATGAAACAGAATCAACTAGCAATAGTCTTAGTGATTGTAGAAGGGCTACACCTTCACCCTGCAATTCAAAATGCTACAAAAAGTAATTAGAGGGGGGCAAAAAAGGCTCATTAAAAAACCCGTTCTGTTTCCACATGTTTTAAACATCTGTTCTTATTTGCGAAAATGGAATGATAACATTTTCAAATGTTTATGACAATGGGATTTATATCAAGAGCAAAGAGATTTTTCCACATGCCAACCATTCACAGGATCTGTGATGGTCCTTAAAATAACCAGAACCAAAGAGATCCTAATATTCCACATGAGTTTTAGTATCAACGATCACTTTGCCTTAGGCCACATTTATAAGAACATGTAGGATTATCTTGTAACCTAAGGATATGGTGTATGTGGAAAAGTTACAGTTGGAGGTTTTTATTCCCGCCTCCCCCTGCTGCAGTTCAGCTGACAACCAGGGGCAGCTGATGGAGGGGAACGGCGCTGGGTGTTCACAGTGCACTCGAGAATATGAATTCCAACAAAAGACAAAAGGCTGGATATTGTTGTGTTTATTTTAGTGACTTTAGGGCTTTAGACATTATGTATAACCATCACCACACAGGTAACAGTGTGTATGGATGAGGTTCTACATCCTCTGAAAAAGTTTCCTCCCTGATTATGATTTTCAGCCTGGCATCTTTGCCAGGAAAAGTACCTGGGAAAAGCTGATGACAAGCTCACTGGCTTCAGCTCACTGTGCTCTTGGATGTATGGTCCCACAGAGAGAAACAGGGGGGCACCAAGCAAAAATGGATGAAAAGCACTGGGTGGGGTTGATAAGTATGAATACACTGCAGCAGCTGCACCATCATCAAAATTAACCCGCTTGGGGTAGCACGTGTTCAGCAGCATCAGTAAGAGCGATCAGGAACAGATATAGGGAAACGAATTATCCAGTGGAAAGTCCAGTGGGAGGTAGAGTTAGTCTGGGCTTGAGCTTGAGATGGGTGAAGCCGGAGTTTCATCGGGGGAGAAGAAACCATGGTCATGACCCAAATGGCAGTGCTGATTTAAGGTTAGGACAAGCAGGTGGATGTCTATCCTAAGAAAAGCCATGAGGAGCACAAAAGTTGGCTAATCAGCACAAAATCTTTACTATTTAACTCAGTTTAAAATTAGCTACCTGCCAAATGTGAACTAGAGATTCCTCAATGTGCTTAGTAAGGAGAAGTTAAGATGGGAGGGTGGCAGAAACTCTCCCCATCTGTCATTGAAACCAGGCTGAAGCCAATTCCAAAGCCCGCCCAGCAATGGCTCTTCCACAGGCACCATTGCTGGAGCTCCAGAGGGGCTGGCTCCGGAGCTGTTTGATGGGAAGTGGTTTGGATGCTGAGTCAGCATTGCCACTTCTGGTAGCCCTAGGTTTTCCCTGGATGGTTCCTGTGGGCTGAACAGGACTTGTTTATCTGCTGCAGCCCAGCCCAAGCCTGGCAGGATTGCAGGCAACATGAAAAATAAACAGGGGATTCTAGTGGCATGATGTCACCCAGACCGGCCCAAATGCCATAGAGCGGCTGCCAAGTTAGGTCACTTCAGCAAATACTTTGAATGGGTTTAAGAGACAGCAAGACATTTTTATGAGGAGAAAGGAGATTTGCAGATGCAAAGACAAAGCAAGGAGGTGCGTTTGAGATAAACTTAAAGAGCCAGGCTCATTGGGCCAAGTGGCCGTTTCCTGCCTTGCAATTCTTTGCCTCCTCACATCTATTTACAGAGGAGAACGTGCTGTGGTCCAGTGCAGAGCCAGTGCTCTGAGACACGACTCTGCAGAGCACAGAGGGATTCTGCTCAAGAAAAGTACTTTTCATGGAGGAGGTGGCTGAAAACGGTCAGTGGTACAGTCCAGATTCAGTCAAGGTTCCTCCTCAGATTAGATTTGACTGTCTCATGGGTTATTTGAAAATGCCTCACTTTCTGCACCAGAGCAAATAAGGGCAAGCTGTTGGGCAGGGATAAACCACCAAACTAGTGAGCCCCTGGCAGAACTGTTCCTCCTGGGACATACCCAGCTGGCACTAGAGAGACGGCATTTCCTGGCATGGTGGAGGAAGAAATGATGGCACTAGCTCTTGTTCACTGTGGTAGGACTTGAAGCAGAAGTTTCAAGAGGTTCTTTCATGGGCCCTCTGTCCTGAACAGAGGAACGGCATGCAAATACTGCAGTATTTGCAGAATACTGGCAGAATCTGTTTCCAGAGGGATTTCTGGCCCAACCTTGCAGGCACAGGGAGCTCAGGTTTTCAGAGTTTTATGTCCCCCATTCTCCAAATCTCTTGTGGACTGTCCCATCAGTAGTTTGCTATGGTGGGAAGAATTCAAAGCCATTTTCCTCCGGGAGCTGACCCAGCTGGGTAGTCGGTCTGTTCTGATGGTGTTACAGGTTCTGTTGTCCATTTTTAAGAAAAATTGTTTCTTCTGCTCTTTGAAAAATAATGAAAAATTTGTCTCATGTCAGAGTAGAGGTCACATCTTGGAACAGCTCCTCCAGCGCCAACAGAAAAGGACACACGTACACACACAGAGAAAAGACTCAGATGAAAACAATTCATCCTGCAACTTCCATGAACTTTCTAACTTTAAGCTCCTCTATCTTCTGAGCATGTGTCTCCAAGGCAACCACTCAACTACCATCAGTTTTCCAACATGTTGCATTTCACACAGTCTATCTTTTTTCCTAATGTTTTAGTTTAGATCCTTTCCTAAATACCTTGGAACTATTTAAAGGAAAAAAAGAGTAAACAAAAAGAAAATAACTGTGCTGTGTTTTTAGCAAAGGAGCAGTACTGACTTACATGACAGGGCTGAGATACCCCAAATCCCTGCTCTCACACAACTCCTGGAAGCTCCATTATCTTTGCATTGTTCACCATGTTTTTAGAATTTTGCATCTGATGAATCAGGAAATAAGGTCATGTTTTAATGCCAGCTAATAGTAATTTTATTTGAATGTTCAAAGTCCATAATGTAACAAATATTATCACTTAGAGAAGCTGTGTTTAAGAAAACCCTATTTTGGAATCAGTACCTAAGGAGAGCAGTTTGGGAAGTGGCAGTGTGTTAGGGCAAACAGATTGTGGAGACACAGGGGCTGAGTCTCCCGTGATGCTGAGCAGCATCTCTCACTGCTACATATGTGAAATGCAGGTGTTTGTCTGTAAAATAGGGAGGATTTTGTGTGTTATTACCATTAAACTAGGATTGCATTGTAAAGCTGGGGTGTGACTGCAGTCATCTTTCTCTTCTTCATAAAGAGAATAAAAGCACTTAAAACAAGTGAAAAGCTTCATCTAGGCACAGTGGATATAAACTTTATGTTCTGTAACTGGCTGTTTAACCCCTGCAACCTTATCTATCTGGAGACCAGTTCACACAGTATCCATGAAGTGAAGGCCTCAGGCGAATGCTTTGCCGAGTGTCTGGGCAGACTCCCAGATGTGCACAAAGCATCACGAGACACACACAGGCACAGAGAGCAGAAATGGATTTGTAGAGAAAGGGACAGATGTGTCAAGTCCCAGCCTGGGACGAAGGACCTCTTGTAAACATCGTTTCCTTTTGTAAGAATAGAGACCCTTTTTATTGCACTTACTAACAAATGTTCTCTAATGACTGAGTCCAGAGGAGTTTGATAGGGAGGTAAAGGCAGACATTTGAATTTTCATCATTTTTCATTCTCCCATTTGTTCTTACTTGGGCTTTTCCATCCATCACAAATCCTCCTTTGTAGATCTGATGGAGCCAGAGCACCCATTAGCTGAAATCCAAAGAGGATTTTTGATCACAGAGACTGGTTTTTGTTCCTTGCAGAAGAAAAACGATGGCGGATTATCTGCATCTCTTGTTCACATTTCACTAATGTGAATAACTGAAGCAAAATCCCCTCTTTCACCTGACTTTGCAAGCTCCTGTGCGCTGGTGGTGGTGGTTTCACAAGGTAACAACCCCCAGGGAAGAAGGACGTTACTGGTGTTATTGGGAAAATTTCAGTAGGGGAATGTATTGCAAACTGGGGTGAGGGCTAGTGGTGGGGTACAACCACTGCTGCTGCCAGGCTGGGTGCAGAGGCACCTGAACAGATGGGACAGAGGGACAGAGCCCTTTGCTGCCCTTTGAAGCCACCTAGTCTCCACAGTTGGTCGTGCCAGTGAAGGAGAAGCTGTAGCCAGATGCAGCTGGGGAAGCGCATCCCTCAGGGGTCACTTGTGTTTCTGCTCTCAGGGAGACTGGGGCTCAGCCCTTGGGTTGTCCTAGAGCCATGAGCAGAGCTGCTGCTTTTGGGTGGCAGAAGGGCATTTGCTCAGGCATCTCTTTATCGTGTGACACGCCAACAGGCTGGTGGGATTTTTGGCACATGCTGGCAGTGTGCTCTTCTCTTTGCTTTCACTCAGACTGATTTTTGCTGTGTGTGGGCAGGTGGTTTTGTGGTCTGAAAAGATCTATATTCAGCTCAGGTTTGTCCCGCAGACACTGAGTTAGCTGGAATGCAGGAGGCAGATTCCTCCCAGTTGCCAGCAAGCCCTTCTCGGGGAATAACATTTGATGGGCTGCCTTTACTGGTGGCCACTGCCCCGATCAGTGACCGGGAGTCACCACCAGCAGCAGCTTTTGCAGCACTGTGTGCAGAGAAGCATGGCAGAGACCCCAGCAAGCTGAGCCCGACCAGCATATAAACCAGATCCCTTTACAAATGGGAAGAAGTCATAAAATCTGCTGTGAAACCTTAGTCCCGGCTTCAGCTGTTAGTGACTTTAATGGCAAAAGTGCCCTGTCTTCATTCTAGGAGCCCTTTACTCCATTGTCTAATTCCCCAGGGGACCCGGGAGCAGATTGATCCCACAGTAGCACTTTAACTAGTAGCAGAGCAATAAAAAGGGGGGAAGGAATAAGAAAAAAAATCCCATGTGCTAAACAGCAGCCACTCTGCGTCTGGCTTTCAGCACAGGCAGGTGCTTATGGGGTTTTCAGATCCCCTTTACGGGAGCACTGCAGTAATGCTCCTCGCGGGATGTGCAGAGCCCTCAGCCAAAGGAGGATCTGCCTCTACCTGTAGAGAGGAAAATAATTCCTACTCCTCAGTGACAAGCCAAAATTCTTCACAAGTATGTGCTAGGAATTAAAGGCCCAGCCCTATTAAGAGCAATAAATTTGTACCAGGGATGTTCTTGGCGCAATAGTGAGAGTAAATTGACACTTTCTGGCGCTGTAGACTCCTGCCAAAGGGTGGGAAGAAGTAACCCAGGTAATAGTAAAGTGATCTCAAAGGGGTTTTTTCTGCAACCTGGCTTTCGGAATGAAAGCCAAGTTCTAGCCTTGCGTGAGTCTCTCCAGAGTTTCTTGGAGCTAAAATACTGTGTTTCATTTGTTGCAAGCTGATCAGAAATGTTTCTTGATCCAACATCAACACCCTTAGAAAGGAAAAGAGGAGCAGGGAGCAAAGCGCTGGAAGAGAGAGCGAGCGGGCGCAGCGCAGCAGAGAGCTCTGCACGGAGCAGCCGGTGAGAGAGCCCTTCTGTCACCTGCCGGGGACTGAGCCCGCCAGAAACTCTAAAGACAGTGTCGAGCTCTCAGACTGGGGAGCAGGTCCGGTTCAGCTGATATATTTACACTACATTAAGATCCCCTGAGTGGCAGCCCGGAGGGATGCCTTGGCCACAGCTGCTTGGGAAAATAAAGAGGTGCCTACTAGTAATGTGGGACTCCCTGCACCCTCCTCATCTCCTTGTGCTGGGAGAGGTGTCTCCACAGTGCTGCACGTGCCTCGTATTAATCTCCTGCTGTTTTGAGAAGGAGCTGTTCAAATATTTTGCTGGGAGCAGTTTTGCGGGTGTGAAATCACACAGTTTGAGGAAGGTGGCAGGGTGCTGAAGGCTGAGTGATGGACCAACCTGCTGACAAGGGACCGGAGGGGGACTGACAGGTCCTGCAGCCTGTGTGGGGCTGGCGAGCAGCACAGAGTGAGCATCAGCATCCACCTGTGGAGCAGGGGGGTTGGAAGAGGCACTTCTCTGGCCCCTGCCTACTCCAGTGTTTAGACTCTTTCTTCCAGTAGGCTGAGACTCCTGAAAGCCCAGCAGCTGAAGGGCAGACCCTGGCTCTGCCTTGAGAGTTTTGCAGCTCCAAGGTACTGCAAAGGGGCCTTTGGCTCTGCAAAGGAGGTGGCTGGAAGGGATGGAGAGAAGCTTTGAGTCTGGGGCAGCACCCTCTGGGTCTAACAGTGCCAGCCTCAGCCCAAGGGGACATGCAGGATGCTTGGTGCACCCCAAGGAGGACATGGGTTCTCACCCTGTTGACTGGTGCATCAGGGTGTGTTCCCTCCTCAGAGGCTTGCCCAGAAACGCTGGTGAAGGGGAGGGCAAGTGAGGGGCTCCCACTGTGGGAAACAAGCTGCTGCTGCTCCTCGGACTGTGTCAGCGAGAGCTGGGAGCCATAAGTGGTGCTGCCTGGTGACCCTGAATGCCACCTTCAAGGGTGAGATCTGGCATCTCTCTTGAGGGTGCCAGGGAGTCAGTGGCTTTGTTCTCTCTCCCTGTTTTCTGTCTGGGGCTACATGTAGCATCAACTTCTCATAGCTATCCTCAGTGGGTTTCTTTGCTCAGAGCTGAGAGCACTACAAACTCTTTCCATGCATGGAAAATCATTTCATGGCTCATGAAAAAACAGAATTTTAATGAGATAAAAGCGCTCTGTGAAAATCCCATGGACAGGAGCCAGCAGTTCCCGAGGGATAGAGATGCCTTTTCTACTTCTCTGCCTGCCCATGTGCTTGCTTTTACAATTATTTATAAACAAGTTCCTGAGCCGATGGAGCCCGTTTTTGTGTACACTACATAACATTACGGATAGTTATCGAGACCCTAATGGGCTCAGTCTCCTGTGCAGGGGATGGAAGATGAGGTTCATTCCAAAGGGAGCTGTTTGTGTTAGCTTGAGCAGGTCAGACCTTATGTACCAAGCCAGGACAAATGGAGGACGGGGAATCTGGTGCTCTGGGCAAAGGACAGTTACAGCACAGCAGCCTCGCTGTGTTCGAGCGGGGCCTGCTCAGTGCCTGTAAGCAGTGTGTGCCTCTTGCCATGACCTTGCCTGACCCAAATGCATCAGCTTTGAGACCCGTATTTATTTTCTGTCCACTCCCAGTGACATGGGCACTGCTGCACAAGCTTCAAAGTCATGCATACAAGAAAAGTCCCGTGCCCAGCTTTCATACACATCTGCATCATCTTCATTCCGAATTCAGTTAAGGCTTTCCTTATGCCCCAGGAGAAGGAGAACAGGCTCTTTAGGATCTGCCCAGTAGCCTCCTGTGCACTGGAGCCTGTGGAAGAGGGTGGTTTGCTAGGCAAGGTCTGGCTCTTCACCTGTGGATCTCAGAGCAAAACTACCTGGAAACACGAGGGTATTCCAAGTTAGGTCTGGTTCTCAGTCTCCCCACACCTTGACCCTCATTGCTTTGTGTAGATGGCAGAGCCATGGTATCAGTTATACCCTGGAATGAGTTAGTCAGGAAACAGCTGCAGTGAGGGTATCTCACTGGGGTTTGACATTCAGGGGGTGTGCAGAGCTTTCCCACACCCGCGGAGATGCCATGTACTACAGGAAGAGCACTAAACAGGAGTATCTAAAGTGTGGCATCACCCCACAGCCCTCCACCTCCACCTGCAGCCATCTCTGCACCCTCCCAGGGCTCCCACAGAATCCCGGCGGGGTCGGTTACACACTGCATACCTGCCACATGCCAAATCATAGCGCTTTGCCACTTACACCTGTTTTCTGACCAACACGTACCCAACATGTAACCCACACTGGGGCTTACGTCACCTCTGAATTTTCTCTATGGTGTCAAATGTATTCAATTTATCATCTACTATCTGTGGAGCAGACAGGAGCAAGGGGGGAACCCACAACTCACTTCCCGGTGGGAGAAGAGTCTCTGCCACAGGAGCAGCAGGAATGCAAAGCATTCCTGATCCTGCCATAGAGCTCTGCAGAGCCTTGCCAGGATCCGCTCAGCTCCCCTGTGCAGGCGCAGAATCTGCTGCCTTTCCCAGGAGGCCAGCACCAGCCGTGACCCACGAGGCTGGGCAGGTCGCTGGAGGGACTCCCAGCTCTGGTGTGCTCTGCATGGATCTGCTCTCCTCTTCCAGGGTGGACAAGACACGTCCTGTCCTCCTGACTCCACAAGAGGCACCTGTATGACCGAGAGATCACGTCCCACTCTGCGGGCTGAGCCCAGACTTCCCTGGGAGGCTCTTTGTGAAAATAGTTGCTTTCCTCAGCCACACATAACTTGATGCATGGGAGAGAGTGAGGTGGGGTGACTGTACCGAGCGGCCTCCATCCTCCTGTGCTGACTAGGACCTTAACCTTCACTGCTTTATGTGACTTCCTTCTCCTTTCTTGTTTGCTTCGCTGGTGTGACTTTACCTTCTGTCTGAGCAAATATCACAGAGAATTCTCTTGTAAACAGGGGGACATGACATTTTTACAAGCTGAGTTCAAGATGCATGCTTAGTAGTTTGCTTTGGGGTCCCCAGACAAACTAGAGAACCGGCGTATTTCCCCAGGCTGTGTCCCTGGAGGGAGCCATGCTCTGTAGAACCTGGCCCGGGCTGGTCAAGTTCAGGTACTGATGTTACACCAGCCTAGACCCTTCAGCCTTCCAGTAAAGGCTGCGTGGGGGAAACCACCCTGGGCTCTCCAGGCTGTGTTCTTAGAAGCCTCACAGCTCTGTGTCTGTGTGTGGCCAAACCAGCCTGCCCACCGCCGCTCCGTGCTGCAGCTTTTCACCTAGACAGGTTCCTCAGTCTGGCTGCAAACCCCTTGTGCAGAAGAGTCTCTGATGCCACAAAGCACTCTGTGGGCATCTTGTTACTTGCCTGGGGGAGAAGGGTAATTTATCAAGTAGAAAATAGGCTTGGCATCCTGGACTCCTAGTTCCTTTCCCTTGCCAGTCAATGCGTGGCAGGTTACTGCTGTGACACCACTTCCCTCTTGGAAGTGCTGTGGGGCTGTAATGAAAAATTACACTTTTTAGATGCAGTTGCCCAAAGTGTACTTGAAGCTCAGATACTGTTGCCCAGCCGAGCACCAGTCTTACAGCTCCTCTGCCAACACATTTCCAAGAGTGGCCGTTTCTACCAGCCATAGCTTTTCAGGAAACTGGTCCTGGCTTCCCTGCGTCTCTTCTTGTCTCTGCTCCATCATGGGACTTAATGGTCAAATAATATTTAAAAGACTTAAAAAACAGATACTTTCATAGTGTGGATAATGATAGAGGCGTTAATGAGGAGCGGTGACAACACGCTGAACCAGGACTGCTGTGTGCTCTGGAACATCTTTCCCTGGCTCTCTCTGATCAGCTGCCTCCCTTGCTCTTCATCCGTCCGCCCCCGGTAGGGGTGGACCAGTTCCTATGAGGAGACTGTGTAATCCCAGTGTAGTGACATACAGACTTTCCATGGGGCCTCAAAGTGTTACCAAAGGAAAGAATTTTCAGTGTTATTTATGCTATTTATTAGGCATGTATGTAAACCACCCGCAGTGGCACTGGTTGTTTCTAGAGTGCATACAGGACAAATAAACAGCTGTGGGGCCTGCCAGTCCAGGGCCAACAGTGCCTTCAAAGACCAAATACCTTCAGCAGGGCTTGCAGGAGGAGAAACTGTTCCTTTGTCACCAATGTCATAACTCAGCGCAGTTGATTTATTGCTTCCTGAGTCCCTCTCCCCAGTCCCACAGCGTTACCGTGGGCTGGTCGTGGTGTGCGCTCTCTGGGAGGGTGACTTAAACCAGGGCCGGTTCCTGTCGTCTGCCTCAAAAGGAACGAGGTCGGGTTTTATTAGAAACAGCATGTGGACAGTCTGAGCAAAACCAGCATTAGGAGCACGGCTCTGGCGCTGCCAACAGGAGGACGGGGCACGCGGTGGTGCCTGGCACATTCTCACAGGCTCTGACTGAGCTGGGCAGGACATGGCTCGGAGCCATGGGTTCAGGGCTCAGACTGGGATTGCTGGTGCTTAGCATCATGAGTGAGTGGGGAGAGAGAGGCAACCAAACACGGAATGGATCAAAATTTTACATTAATCTTCTTTAGTGGAAAACAGAGTTTTTCCCTTTACATGGAAATCCCCAGAGGCAACGTAATTTTATTTTTTTTTTACCATCATAATTTCCCTTAAAAAGTATCTTCCCGTCTCCCATCACTAGAAAGAAATTAATTTTTTTTAAAAATCAAAGAAAGATTTTAAAGAAAACAGTATTTTTTCTTCGGCAGCAAATCAACTTCCTAACAACTTCTAAACCAGATACTTTTTAAATCCACATTTTTCCTCCCGGTACAGAGTACATAACACACACCTGTGTGACAGCACCAGTGGCTTTATGTGTGGGGGTGACACTCAGTGCAAATGCAATTCAAAAGCTCATCTCTAGCAGCAGAGCTGACAGCTTACTGATATGTATTGATCTCATGCTCGCTAGGGGTTTGTCCTTATATTTCTTTTCTCGGAGCAGACGGGTTTTCCTATTGGGTGTGGAATGTATGTTTATTGGTCCCGGTGCCCCAGGGACTTTCATTTTGGCAGGGAAAGCAAAGAGACGCCAGCAGACGAGAGAGGGTCTACAACTGCTCCTGGTGGGTTTGGAGGGATGAGCAGCATAGTTAGCAAAGTTAAATGGATTTATATGACAGGGTTGTCTGTGATTGCAGGGGACTAGACTCAACACGCAGATGATCTTTCCAGGCCTGGTTGCCAACCTGGGCATGTCACTCGGGTTTGGCTGTAAATGCAGCCTGGAGAGCCCCTCTCCACGCTAGTGTCTGCCACCAACCTGCTCGGGCAAGTCGCTTCCCTGTTCAGAGATGCTCCAAGAGGAAGTTATATTGGCTTCGGTTGAACTTTCTTTTTATAAACTAGTGTGAGCTGCCGCGTTGACAGCTCTGTTTCAGCATATTTCAATGTGACCCGTCTCCCAGGGACATCCAAGCAAGGGGCTGAGCCGCTCCGACCTGTAAAGTGGTACCTCGGCTTAAAGCGGTGATGGTGGAGACAAACTCCTCAAAGCCAAATCTTCCCCACCTCAAAGGCATCCGCTGAGCTGAGCCGTCGTGTATGGGGCAACTCCCAGTGAGGCTTTGCCAGGCTGAGGCTTTCTCTAAACAGCTATTTTTAGGGTTGATACTATAAATCCCAGTCTCTCCCTCTTGCTGCTGCTTCTTATCTCCTTAAATCATGCATAGTAGCAGCTGCTTGGCTCTACCTCTGACTTCTCCCTCCAAAGGGAAGGGAAACTATTTTGAAATGTAATCCTTTTCCTCTTTTTTTGGCTGGGAAAGACCTGACCTGCAAAATGTGGGCCACTGAGTAACATCACCTTTCTGGTACCTTAGAACTCTGGCCTTGCCATGGGACGAGGGGGAGGATGGTGAGTTGTGCCACCCCTGGTGGGTCCCTGCAGAGTGCAGTCGAGGCAGTGCTTGTCTGGGCACTCGGCCACGGGGGCTGCCAGCCCTGCAGAGCCCTGAGCATGTGGTGGCAGGATAATGACAGGAGGCAGCTATTTACCAGGTTTTCAAGTCTGCTGAACGCGAGCAGGGTCCTCAGCTAGGACATGCTGTCCCACCACCTTGCAGGGTGACTGGTTGGCTGCTCCACCGGCGTGCACGGAGGATGCTCACTGTACTGCCCAGCCTTGACTTCCTCCCCCCTCTGCCCTCCCGGTAGTGCCACTCTCAGCTCTCAGCACAGGGACCCTCAGGCCAGACTGGGAAGGTCTGGTTGTGATTGTTGAGGTTTGGAGAGGTTCTGGGGTTTTGGAGGTTTCCCAACACACCTCAGAGCTTGGCCTGCTGCATCAAGCCCACTGCGACACTCCGGATGTCGAGGCGGGTGCTCAGGTGTTGGGCCACCGTGGCTTGTTCCTTTCGGTGTCAAATTATTTATGATTATGTGTTGCCGTGACCACACTTCCCATTAAAAAACTGGGCGAGTGACCCATCTTGTCTTCTACCAAAGCACCTGGCAAAGCTCCCACCCGCCTGCCTTTCGCCAGCGACCCGCGCGCTGACAGCGCAACTTGCCATCAGCTGCTTCCTCACAGTCTGGGGCCCTGGCTCAGGGGCTAGTGGTTTCAAGGGTGGCTTGCCTGGCTTGCAGTGCCTGGTAGCCTGGGAGAAGAGAGCACGGGGTTGCTCTCGCAGGGTGCTTGGGAAGGGGTCTGTGTGGCTCTGAACGCCTGTACGGGGCTGGCATTCAGGCTGGTCGGGGCACGGCTGTGGGTGGGGGTATGGGTGCATTTTTGCAGCTCCCTCTGCTACTGTTTGTTCAGCTAACACAGTTGCTTTCATTCAAGAGCTAAATCACAAGGGGATAATTTGCAAATAGCAACTGTATGTTAAATACTAATTTGTATGTACATGTTTGGGTTGCTTTCCAAAGTCCATTTATCATCTCAGTCCCACTGCATCTGCTGCTACGAGGCTTTCTGCCAACTCAGCAGAATGGGAACTCCAACTAACCCTGCTCACACTTGTCTTGCTCCCAGCACCTCCGGATGAGAACTGAGCATGGCTGGGTCTGCCATGTGATGAGCCATGCCAGTGCTCGGAGCGTGTTAGGGTTTCCATCCAACAGAAAATGCTAAACACGTGAAGTTTATCTGGGCTTGCTGGAATCTGTACCCAGCTCCTGTTGTCACTATTCAAAACTTGGAGAAACAGCCCAGAAAGTTTATCTGGTAGAAACCATGAACTTCTCAGGACCCTTGGTATGAATTTTGGATGTACAGAGGAGGCTGATGGGAGACCCTCAGCCTGTGCCAGTCTCTCAGCTTGTGGATTTGCAGTTCTGTTTCTTCCCACTGGAGCTCCCACCAAAAAGCACAAGGCTGTGTTGTACACAGCACAAACCCGGAGCCAGCCGCTCGCCCGGAGAGCTGAGTCATATCTGGACCAATATCTAATCTGAGCAGGTCTAAAACTAACCATGAGAAACAACAGCCCTGCTATAAAACAGATGCAGGCAAATTTACTACTATTTCCTACAAACCATTTAGGATCAAATCAAAACAGTCCCTGCTGCCTGTGGGCGTGCAGGTGGTGAAATCGCCGGCACCACCAGTTGCACAAAGCAGATCAATACAGCTGAGCCCAGAGCCCATTTTCAGGGGAGACTGGTATTGTATGTGAACTGGAATTTCCTGTAAACCAAGTGCCTCTGCAATAGAAAGAAATGTCCAGGAAACAGCTGCGTACATGCAAAGCACTTTTACTACTTGCCTTATGTTTTCCTCAGCATCACGTTTTCATAATTTTTTTTAAAATGCTTAAATCCTGTGCAAACAACCTTTTTCTCACCAGCTTCCTGTATGACAGTAGCCAAGAGAAACAGCTTCATTTGGGGTGATCCATTTAAGCCACACACCATATTGTCTGGGAATATGGGGACCAGGGATTATTCAGTGGAGGCTGAAAAATGTTAGTATTTTATCAGCCACAGAGTAAACAGATAAAGCGGAAACCACTTTATATTTTTCTGAAATGTTAATAATGGGCTGATAATCTCCAAAGCCTGCATATTTCCTGTGATTCAAAAGGGACTGCATGTACTCCACATTCGCAGTATGGACCTGGCACAAGTTACACGCCCTCTCCAAGAAAGGATTATCGTTGGGCTGGATGAGAACGTGGCACAGAAACCAAAAAGCTGCTTTCTGCAGCTTCTTAATGGAAATTGGAGAGTCACAGGGAGGAGCAGACAAGGTGACTGGCAGCCCTGGATACCTGGCTGGAGCCTGACCCACACATCTCCTTAGACCTGGGGCCCAGCAGCACTAGTTTGAATCCTGGACATACCCGTAAGTGGCTTGGCACCTGTGTAAAGGTTATCTTTAATTATCTTTAATTTTTGAATTGTGGAAGGACTTGAAGATTTGGGTCAATCCTGAGTTATTAGAATGAGATTCACAATGAGGCATCCCACCACACATCTGCTGCAGGACAGCTTTGTGTCTTCCTCCTTGGCCCTAAGGTCACTCCAGGAGCCTGCAGCAGAGGTCCCGTGCCCTGCTGGGCTGGAGCCAAGAGCCCAGCTCTGGTGGTGACTGGGGCTTGCATCCCACAACCAGCCCAGACAGGGAGGCTGGTCCCTGCCCATGTGAGGAGGCAGAAAATGCACAAATACCATCATATGAATCTGGAGAGCACTTGCATGGGGAGGACAAAGCTGGGGGTCACCTTTGCCTTGTGCTTAATGATGCTTGGTCTCCGGTTCCAACATTCTAGCTCCCAACAGGTCAAATGAGACTTTTGCCAAACATCAGTGATTATAAGACAACGTACTTTTTGATATATCTCCTAAGGAGGCTCATGTTGGTGCTTATTCACTGCAGACTGATCTGAGGGCAGAAATGTCAGGTGTGACTCTCCATACCAGGAATTATTTCCATTTTAGATTATATCAAGTCTCTGCAAATTTATTCAGCTCTTATATCCAGAGTGATTGTATTGAAATAGAAATCAAATTCTTGTATTTCGTCTACATATATCATTTCTCTGGCTTTGTATCTGGGAAGGCTGATGCTTTTCTGGCAGAAGTTGAAAGTTTCTGCCATTTACAGACCTGTGCGAAAACTGACAGGTATAAAATTCCTTTCTTGTGCCAACTTAATGCCATTTTTCTTTTGCAATCAAGGATCTAAACACACACACACATATTTTCTATAGCTATTGCCAAAGCCTGGGGGGGTGTTGCAGTCTCCCCTTTCTCCAGAGTTTCAGTGAGACGCGGTGTTTTTGACAAAGGGTAATGTCATACTGAAAGACTAGAGCCTGAGCAGAACAAACCCTGCAGCCCTAACTGGCAGCACACACTGACCCTGCTCTCGGGTTAGACTCTTCCTCAGGTCTCTGCACGCACATCCCTCTATCTTTATTCAGGATGTACCCATTGCCAAGTGCAACAGATAATAACTACTCGTCACTGTATTGATGGCTCTTCCTCCAAACCACAGCTAGATATGCCTCTTCCACTTTCAACAACAGAAACAAAGGAGACTTACCCTAATTTGTTGGTATATATGAAGCAAGTAATATTCCCTGGAGATCACAGTCACCGTGATTCCTTTTTTTCTGTTCAAATTGAAATGACTCAAATATAAAACTTAGGGAGTTTTCCCATGTCCTTTCTTTTAATTAAAACCCAGTATTTTCCCAATGTCATTTAGGTTTTGTTATACAGTGGGTACATATTAAATTTAAAACAATTTAAATGAAATTTATAAAATACTGGGCAATTTTTTACTCACTGAAACTTCATTTGTAACCAGTGTTTCATGGGTCTTACCAGAAAAAGTCTTTTGAATATTACCTTCTTCTTGTTGCTGCGTTTTCAATGCAAGTTGTGTATGAACAGGAAGGGCAGGAGCCCCAGAGCTCCATTGCCTCTTTGCTGCTGATGGATGGAGAGGTCCCTCCAGCACCACTCCAGGTTCATAGCTTTGATGGGAAACACTTGCAGAAGATGCACAGCCAACAGGCATATCCTGGGCATTGAAGCAGGGCAGGGCAGAGCAGACACATAAGCTGATGTTCATGGTCACAGCTCCTCTGTGTTGGGCTCCAGCATCTAATCTCAGAAGCGTTTGCATTACACCAGTTCACTCCTGCAGATATCACCCACCCAAGAGCAGAGGAGCTGTATCTGTGTGTGAGAGGTGCTATATTCTTCCACGTTCAGCCCAGTGAGCCTCAGATTCTTGCATATGTCCCTGGTCCTCACTGCCCACCCTCAGCTCCAATCCAGCCTCCCCAAAGCCCTAGTGTCAGGAAGGGACTCCTCCAAGAGGAGGTCAGGCTGCCACACCAGCCCTGGGGAGAAGGGGAGGTGGTTGAAAACACACAGGCTCTGTTGCAGCATTGGCCCAGGCACCTCTTCCAGGGAGCTGTGCGTGCAAAGGGGATGCCTGATGGGATTCCCAGATGTTCTGGCTCCCGCTCTTGCTCATGGTTTCAAGTAAACACTTTGGTACCACTTCCCTTTTCAATTCCTGTTTCCCTTTGCAGGCACGTGGGCAAAACGAACTCACATTCCTGAGTCAAATGGGCCAACACAGCCAAAGTGGTTGTGCCTTAAAGTACTGTTTTGTATTCTTTCCCTTTTCTTTTTTTTTTCTTTCCTTTTGCATGTGTGTTGTTGTTTCCACAGCAATGACTAAATATTGACTTGCAACATTCACCAAGCAAGAAAAGCAAGCACGTGAATAAATAGGAGCTGAACCAGAGGGCTCTCCGGTGGCAGGGCTCGTGGGTGTGCTCCACCCCACATGGCAGCAAGAAAGCGCCTGCCACCCAGCACCCCTACCGGGGCCATGGGACCGCACAGGCTGGCGATCCACAGCATTCAAACCTGGCTGCTGGCAGCACCGTGTGTGCCCTTACTGGGAATTTGATGCTGGGGATGCTACTGGGATAAACTGATCAGGGAAAACCCTCTCCCCGTTTATCCTAAGAATCCATGTGAATAGTGTGAATTTACAGTATTTGCAACATCCATTCGCTTGCCTGCGCTCCCCAGCAGGTGTTTTCATTGAGTTACTTTTTAAAAATGTAAAGCTCAGCCGAGATGCAACATCTGTTTTTCAGCAAGATCTTGATTTTTGCACAGTTCTACAGCTGGACTGGAGGCTGAGGAGGTTAAATGACTTGCTCAGGTTCAAAATGTTGGGCAGGGGCTTAGGTGGGATTAGAGCCCAGGATGCTCACAGCTTAGTCCTCGCTTTCTCTAACCACTTCTCAGCCGCATGGCCTCTTTGGGTGCAAAGAGAAATTGTACATGACATCAGGGTGTGTAATTCCGTAGCTGCACGCACCAGCAAATGATTTGCCTAGAAAGAAATGTAATCAATCTCCAGTTAAAATTCAGCTTCATGTTACCCTTGGCATAGGATTTGGTGGAGTTGAGGATCGCTGTGATGAGAACAGCTCAGAGAGCAGGAGATCCATTTCATGAAAGATGTCAGGGTTTAAAATTTGGTTTCACTCCAAGTGAAAATGAACACAGAAAATGTTGCAGCTTTCTTCAAAGTCTGTTCTCAGCTTCTGCTCAATGCAATGCATAGATTGTGTTCCATAAGCCTTTTATTATCTGGCGTATTTTCTAATCCTTGTCTCATTTAGATATACATTTCTGAGTGCATCCCAATTTTTTCCACATCCTTTTGAAGGATAGGGTCCAAGAGCAGACAGAATATTCTTGCAGTGGTCTCACTAATTCCTCCAGCAAAGATAATATCATTTTCATCTCCCCCTGATAGTATCTGCGTTTTGAGTTCATATGCTCTTTGCCATAGTTTTGTGCTGATGTTTCTGTGCTCCCCGGGTCCCTTCTAATGTTTTTAGGGCTTCACATCTTAGAAACATGTTTTCACACTGGCTGTTTGTTTTTTTTCATTTGGTCAAATTCAAGTCCTCATTGATCAAACAACCGGAGCTCCGCAGACTGCTGCAGAGCTCCTCTTCATCCTTGTTACCAACTCCCACACTCACTGGTTGAGCCAGTTCTAGGTGTTATCCCTCCTTCAATTTACATTTGGTGCAATATCCTTAACAAAGAAACTGGCTAGTGTTTGGTCAAGAGCAGCGCCTGTAGGACACCACCTGAAACAGCCCCATCTCATCACAGTTCCTCATTTACATCTATTTTGTGTTCTATCAGTTCCCTAATTGTAATCAACTTATAAAATTCTACAATGCTTTGTAGAGTGCTTGCTATTTTTATCGGAATGCCTAGCAGACAAACCTTAAGCCTTACAGGAAACTGTATTATATCAACACAAGCATTTATATTAATGAAGCTTGTAATTCCATCAAAAAACAATGTAGCATTAGTTTGGCAAAACCTATTTTCCACAGAACTATGCTGACTGGCATGAAATATGCTACCTTTAAATTCTTCAATGCTTGTATCCAGTATCAGTTTTTCCACAGCTGAACCCAGAATCAATATCAGATTAACTGACTTAATACCACCTGGGGTTTCCCATCTACCCCTGATCAAATGTTGGCACAATTTGCAATTCTCTTCAATCTCATTGAATCTCCCTCGTGTTCCAAAATTTCCTTAAAACCAACAGTAGCAGGTCGTAGAGCTCCCACTTCTGCTGACCTTAAAGCACTTGACTGCTTCCTGTTGAAAGTTCTCCCTGGATTTGATTAGACCAGAGAGGATGTCGTTATCGCTGAAAGATACAAAAGAACCACTTTTCTTTCTTTTCAAATTCAGAACAGGAGTAGGTGTTTATGAGTGCTTCCTGACCCAGGGACTGGTCATACCTGGCTATGATGGGGCTCCTTACTTCTCGATATGTTTCTTGGTTTTCCATTGCCATTCTTACTTTGAAAGGCAAGTTTTATTTTCCCTCTCTCGTAGATATAAGGGTGGTTATTTTAATAACACCAATTAACTGCACTCTTAAGAGTGCACCATTAAACTGGAGGGGCTTAGTTTCCCCTGCAGTTTGTCTTTACATAGCCCTGATTAAGCATATGTTTAAGTACTTAATTAAAATCTGAACAATCTCTTAACTCCAAAGGAGGACACCAGCAAGTGTTGAACTCTCATGCGGAACAAGCGGTCCTTTCTGCACAACTTAATATCCAGTGTCTGTGCAGAGCGTGACGTTCTATTATCTGATCTGAACTGTGCAAACTCCATCCATGGGCTTCAAGAGAGCCAGGACTCATGCTTTGGTTGTCTTTACTGAAATAGATCTTACTTTATGTAGTAAATACTTACTTTACATATGCTACTTTGAATTCTTCATTTCAGATACAGATGCTTGTGAGCAAACGTTTTGTCTCACTGCCAGGTCTGTGCGTTTAGACAGGTATGGAGGGCTGTAGTAAGATTTGGCTGACTCACAGAAACATTTGTTTTCATCCAATAACCAACATGGAAGCCCAGGATGCAAAATTGGGTTCTGTTGAGTGCAGAGAGTAGTTTTGTGTAACAGGAAGTTTTAGGTTTGCCAAGCCAAGGAAACTATCTCAAGCTTATCTCATCCATCTGATCATATTTTTCACTGACAAAGGTATGATTCTCCTTTGTCAGCTCCTGCCATGGCAGAGACGTCTGCTGAGACTGAGCAATGGAGGGAGTTACGGCTCGATGCGGCTTTGCCTTTGTGTTGAACGTGGCTATAGGTGATGCCTGTTGAAAGCTTACCCAGGCTTTGCAGAAGTGTGAGCCCTTTTCTTAATCTGTTCCTGAGCAGAACCTTTGCCTCTCGCTGGTGTTACCCAGACAAATCTCTGACTGTGGGTTATTTGTCAATGATAGTGTGTGATTTGCCACCCTAGGCCCACAGAGGTGTTTTGCTCTGCTTGGCTGGTGGCATTATTTCAAAAGGGAGGATATCCAGAATTGTTTGCTAATAGAAGTCATTGATAATCGTGTGTGTAAAGTTCATGAATTTCCTGACACTTGCCAGTGTTTTCACGTTAAGCCAGGGGCTGTCCAAATTCTTGTAAGTAATAAATCACACGCCTCACCCTCCACACAACGGCGGAGCCAAGTTTATTGAATTAAATTTTCACACGGTGCCTATTCATCTGCCTGTGGTTGGGACCCGTTCAGGTGAGCACAGGCTTCCAGGCAGTACCTGGCGAGCTGTTTGCAGGCTGGGGTGAAGGCAGCCTGGGGCGCCCACTTACCATACCCTCTGCGCCCAATGGTTTCCTTGATGCCTTTGAGAATGGGCTATGCACAGGGCAGAAAGAAGCCAACAACCCACCTAAGGCTGCTCTCTGTACCTGCCAGAGGTGGATTTAGGCCATTCCTCTGCTTGCAAAGAGTTTGGCCACCTGATGCTATCACCAGACCATTCATCTCGGGCCGTAAGTCCTCTCGTCCTTTGTGCGACTCTGTATTCAAACAAAGCAAACTGCCTGCTGCATCCCGTAAAGCAGACTGTCACAATAAAGATTTAACAAGAATATTAATGTCATTGGCTAGAAAGAAAGATGCTGTCTAAATGATTATTTTCCTTGAGTATTTTAACAGAAGTTTTAGTTCAGCGTGAAGAGCAGCTTTGCCTCCTTTTATAAGAATTGGCAGGAAGAGGTAATATTTTAGCTGACGCGTAATCTATCTTGACTCTATTGCTTTTTTATTGTTTGTCAGAAAGGCCCTGGGGGTAAACATTATTTCTTTGTCTGTTTGGGCCCTGGCTTTGTGCCAGGGACACATTTCTCACACCAAGCATGTTTCTGCATACCGGTGGGGGATAGTCTGGGTGAGGACAAATTACCAGCTCCACACACAGGCCTCTCAGGTGCCATTTACACATCTGTGGAGAGGTCACGGGAGTCAGAGAGTGTGAGAGGGAATGGGCTGCAGGGAGCTTCCCAAGCTCCCCTGGAAGTTGTCAGCTGGCGGTTTCAGCACAGCATCTCACACCTTGCTCTCTGGAAGAGCCGCCAAGCGCTGGGCCAGCACCGAGGGAGACAGCCAGATACCGGTGTGTGCGGGGATGAGCCCCGGCAATGACTTAGCAATGATTTGCTGATTCAGGTGAAACAAATTCTCTCACTTGATCTGCTGCAGCATTCCATAAAGAAAGAGCTGACTTAGATTCTCAGCAAAGCTCTTGAGGTTTGCAGTTGGGAGAGCTTGTTTCCTGAAATGCCGGCTCTGGAGTCAGTTTTCCTGGGACGCCAAACACACAGCAATTGCGTAGCGCGTTTGTTATCATCCACACCTAATAAAAGCTTACAATTTTACGCCCTCCTCTGTTCCACCATCTTTCTGTCACCTCCTCTGCAAGTTGTTGAGATGTTAAGTTTGTGCTTTTCTGGCCTCTTCAGTCCTTGGGGCTTGTATGGGCAGTTCTCTCTCTTAAACTGAATGTGAATATCTCCAAGGCAGAAGGTTTCCCAGTCAGGAGATTACTGTAGCTCTACTGCTGAAATCCAGCCCAGTTTTCATCTTTCGCTGCTCCTACCACTGAGGTAGAGACCGTTTGGCCTGATTTGACCAATGTAAATATTCCTCTTCTATGTGGCAAAACCAGTTGTTCTCACTCTTGTCTTTAAAATGGTTTCTAGACCAGGTTTGGTTGATACCTATTGCCAAAATCAGGTTAGTTCCTGATGTCATGCACTGGACTCATTGGTATTAAAGCTCCTATGCTTGGTCTCAGCATCAGTGTTGTGCAGGTGTGGGCAGAAATCCCAGAGAACAAGTCCCCAGAAGGTGTCAACTGCCCAGCCTTCTCTGTAGACACTGGATCTCTGTACAGCAGAAGACCTAGAGCAGAGTATCTCTCTGAGTATCTATTTAGTACCAAGAAGTGTTAGGGAATAAAAAAATTCTTCAGTTATTATGAAGCTCATACCACAGCTATGAATATTCTTCATGATTTCTGTTCAACTCTGATTTTTTTCTAACAAAGTCATTTAGGGAAGTTCCTCTCTTTTCACAATAGAGACAGCAACAGGCATTTTATTAGAATGAAGGTGAAGGAACAGACATTTGGCTACTGTGCAGAACAGTCATCCTTCAGTCCTGGGTTCAGTTCCTGGCTGTGCCACAGACCTGGGTGAGTCACAAACCAACCCTGCCCTGTCCTCGTGGCTGTACATGGTGGCTCTTTGGGCCAGCAGGTCATTAAGCCAATATATGTAATATGTGTACTATATGTATGTAATATATATATATGTAATATTTGCTTAGATCCAGCTATAATCTGGTTAGAGGTCGCTGTCTTGTGGGTGCCCTGTGCGTTACCCCACTACACCCTGTGGCGCTAAGCTGCCTCGGTGCAGTCCCCCTTCACAAGCTGCAGTGCTCTCTGGAAGCCGGGATGATGCATTCCTCCTTGAAAGCAGGCAGTGATGAGAGTTAGCAGGAAATGGGCCTTTAGATCAGGGGGTTTCCTTACATTTCTTTTACTAGATCCATTAAGCTTGCTTCCCCCACATCTGGCATGTTGGGGCCTTCTAATCCTTAAATCAGCTATAAGAGAAAGAATGGAAAAGGAATTGAAATTACAAAGAAGCTCCTCCTTTTGTAGGGGTAAAAGCAAGGAGAGTGAAGCGGGAACAGACTTTAATATATTTGCTCTTTCAGGGATGGGTGCAACTACTGGGCTGTTGTTTTTGTTGAAAGCTCTGGGGGCGAAGAGGTTTTTGTGAATGTTTTACAAGTCTCTGGATGACGGTTTGAAACTGCTGCAAGAAATGTGATTCCTGGCTTAGCAGACAGGTTCTGCAAGTAAAGCTTTCTGTTTATTTTAATATTTCAGGGATCCTTCAGTGTGTGTCACAGGGACAAAAAGAAAGGGGGAAACTCCTCCTCCTGCATGAACCCGGCCACAGAATTGTCTTAAAGGTGCCGAGTTCCTGCAAGCCACATGCCAACACACACTGTCCACTCCCCAGTCTGACCATCTCAGCAGGGAATTCCTGCTGGGCCTGCTCTGATCCATGGCTACACCTGGCTGTGGGCTTGTACTAACACCATGAGTATGCTCAACCTAAATCATAAGCTAAAACTAAAGGACATCCAGGTGATGAGTTCTAATCATCTTCCAAGAGAAGTGAGAGAAACCCTTTGTCCAAGATAGGTTTAAAGCTCTGCTGCCACCAGTTGCATGTAGGAGTGTATGGAAGGGTTCTGTACTGGGGAAGTGGGGGGGCACACAGGGAGCCCTCTCTATGTCTTGTGTAGGTGATCTCCTGAATCAGCTATATAAAGACTTCAGAGCCAACTGTAAGGATGTAAAAATATATAACTTGTAGCTGTAAGTGCGTCTGTCTGTTTCTAATGGTGGTAACTCACTGTGAGGACCACAGAGGGTTTGCTCTGGTGACTGAGGCTGCAGTGCAGGAGAGCGTGTGTCCCAGGGACACAGCACTTGCCTGTGGACAGCCCAGCTTGGCAGTGAATGTTCTCACAGGCATGTTTTCTAGAGTTGCTCTTGAAGGCTGTGATCAGACAGCTGGCTACATGGTGGGCTGCGCAGGCTAAACTGGCCAGGCTTTGCTGTCCAGACCCTTGAACTATTTTAACAACTGGGAAGGTTTTGGATGATTCCACCCTTTTGGTTGTTATTTCTCCGTATTTGCAATTAGACCGGTGAGCTTCTCCCCAAGTTTCTCTGACTTTAAAATGGCTTTCAGAGGTACAAATGATAACTGGGCAGTCGGCTGTGGAGTCTGCATTTGTATCAGAAGCGGGAGAGCATATTTTCTGAGGAATTGGTTGATTTTTGTAAAGATGTTTGTAGAAGATGTGCTGTGGTTGATGCCACCTGAAATATAAAGTCATGCTTCATTCTCAGAGAAGGGAAACAATGAGGCACAGACCTCTTAGACAGGAAAGACGAGCCAGTGAAACTGTGATCTAGTTTCCTTCACCTTTTGCCAGCTCTGACCCTCTCATTGCATCCCTGTGGAGGAGGTTTTACTTTTGGGCTCTGAGCAATGGAAGGTGCTACAGGGACTCTAAAGGGAAGGAAGGTAGATCAGAGTGAAAGGAAGCAGGAGCATTGTCCCTGTCCCCCAGCCAAGCCCATTCCCCCATGGCAGTGACTGATTGAACGGCACTATGATAAGGACAGAGGGGAGTTGCAATGTTTTGAATAGCAAGCGGAAATGCCTTTAGCCTTGATTAATCTTATTGAGTTCCCAGTTTGGAAGGGAACTGGAGGGTAGACCTGGGAATTTTAGTCAAGCCAGGGAAAAAGGAATCTTTGTTCCCAATAGGTAATTAATTTAATTTTACAGGAATGTTGATGCTTTGCACCTATAAGTGCGCCTTCATAACCCATAAAAACTTCCCTGATTCACAGATGGTTTGCTCTTAGAAAAGCAAGGAAAAATGTGGTTCATTTGGTTGAAATAAGCCTCCCTGCTGAGGAGAATTATAGGACAATAGAGTAGAAATCTGTAAAACACACAATCCATAACCACTGAAAAGCAAGAAGTTAACAGAGCTATTTGTCCAGTGATCTCTTTTTCATTCAGTATCACGTTTTAATGTATGAGTATCCTTCCTAGAGGGAGCCAATGCCTTCATATTGGGTTTCCAGGTTTGAGGACAACTGAACAGTTTTGTCCTGAAGTCATTAGACATACCAGCGTTTCTTGTCTGGGCTTTGCGGGGAGTTTGGGTGGATTGACACAATATTGGACAGGCGGGATTCAACCCTGATTTTCAAATTTTTGCTGAGATCCAGCAAACTGTTTGCAGACTTCAAAGAAGAGAGTTTTCCACATCAGCTCATGGAAGAGGCTGCCAAGAACAACACTTTACCTCTGGGATTTACATATGTATTAAGCCATTTATAACACACCCCTGTGCAGATTAATAGTCTGTGTATGAGTGAATGGATGACAGGAGAGCAGGTACCCCATCTGGTTCTTGTGCCTGGGTTCTTCTGATGGCAGTAAGAAGAATGGGAGGTGTTTTGAGCAAAATTTGGCTACCCAGAGAAGATCACAAGAGAATATTTAAGGTCAGGAGAGATCATATGCTCACCTATGGTACTGGATCAAGCTTAGGGCTTGGCAGGCGGCATCAGTTTGATCAGCCCAAAGCTGGCTCCAGTCTGTGTCAGAACCTGAGCAGTCCCTGCATCCTTCATGGGCCAGGAGTATGCAAAAACGGTCCAGCCACTTTGTGCTCCAGCTGCCCTGGCTTTGCTGAGCCAGGGGCTCTGCACTGCAGGACTGAGACACAGGCTGTCTAGACTGCACGTGCGGGATCATAGGCTCTGATCTGGGAGTTGGATGACAACATTTCATAGAGGCAATATAATATTTTCTCTGTTGCCTGATAGCAACAGCTCCATGTCTGGAGGACCCTTGTGGGGGCAGCTGGATTCCTGTGGGGAAAGCTGCTGAGGTGCTTTGGGGGATTTCCCGTGGCGTGTGGGAGCTCTGCGGGCTGCCCAGAGCCCGGGCTCCGGCAACCACAGCCCGTCCGTCAGCACTTCACCCCATGTGTGATTACAATGGTTTTCACCACCCTCACCCCTCTCCATCATGTGTTTATAATCACCGCCATTATTCTAGGGTTACAGAGCAGAAGCACCCTATGCAAATCAGGGATGCCAAGGGTCAGCTAATGAATTGGTTACACCCTTTCCTTCCAAAAAAACCCCAAGCCTTTGGAAGGATACTCGCCATGTGCCATAGGAAATGCAAATGCAGTGAAACCCACAAAGAGCTGAGTCACTTTTTTTTTTTTTTTCATAGCACGGCTTTGCCCTAAACAGCTGAGTTTCAGATGCAGGAACATGCTGGGTTGCAGTGAAATAATTTCAGGAAGCTTTGCTTGATCTCACAGTTCGTCCCTCAAATCTCATTCAAGAGCTGCAGGCTGGGCTCCTGGTTCTACACCCACGGCAGCAAACCCACTGTATCTCCCACTTTGCCTTAGTTTCCTCATCTAGAATCTCTAGTAATGGTAAAAACCCCTTTTCTCAGGGCTAGGCAGGCCAGCCTAAGTGCAAATATAGCATCTAGTGTCAGTACAGACCCAGTAATTCTATTGCAAATAAAATGGAGGAAATTTTTGTTTCTTGAAGTTTTAGGAAAGTCAGTGCTTAAGAAACACAACAGCAGGAAACCATTCCCGTCTGCCTCCCTTCTTACTTGTGTAGGAGAAAGATAACTAAACATAACATGTGACCTCTGGGATGGTATCAAGACATATTACCCATGCCAACCTCAGCAGATGTGTCACCACACAGGCCCCAGTTGAGGAAAAGAGGGTCTGAGCCTCAACAGTTTCCTGGCTCCCCATCGAGCTGGGGTTTGTAATATTGTCCCCATTAGTAGAACTTGCTGCTGAGGTCATATATGTTATTTCTGTTGAGCTTTGTCATCACCCTCCTGTTCCTGCAGCACTGGTGAGTGAGGTCCTGTCCCAGCTAGCTGCGTGGTGAGCACTGGCTCTGTGGGACCACAGAGGCTGGTGAGAGCTAGGGGGAAGGGCAGCCCTACAGCAAAAAGGGCCAGGCTACCAACAGTGCTACAGTGTCATGCAAATACCACCCGGGCATCTGAAGCCTTTCTGTGGCATCTGCCCCTTGCCATGGACCTCAAACACATTGTTCTGGGGCCCCACCAGTGCGTGTCCCAGGGTGGACAGCCACTCAGCCGTGCCTTCCCTGTGCCTTGGTCCTGTCCCACAGCACACGGGCATCTCCATTCAGTTTGCCTGTCTCACTGCCCAGCCAGAGCCCAACGTGGCAGTGTAGGCTAAAGTCGCCCCACGGGTAGCACAAGAGAGTCTATGGTCCTGCTGCTGATGCAGATAAAGCAAGTTCCTGTAAGACACATTGTCTTGCCAGAAAGGTAGGAGACACTGCTCAGGACATATTAAACACATGCTTCAGTTAATTTATGTGACCTGGCACTCTGAAAACTAATAAAACCAGTTTATGCTTTCACTTGCATATGATTAATGGCAAAGCTCTCCATCATATATCACAGACCATGCCCTAGCTGGGACAAAAATATACAGGTTATAGGAGAAATTAGGAATTAACAAAACACCCATTAACTGAGCTAGAAATACTCTACCACAGTTCCGTTGTAAATCAGAAAATCACCCTGTGACGTTTCTGCCTGGCTCTTTATGCATTGGGCTGTTCGGAGCAGGACAAGGAGACAAGAGCAAGAGGGTTCCTCTCTCCCGGCTCTCAGGCTGGTGCCTGCTCAGTGCAAGATGCTGGTTGGACCCGTGGTATCCATATTGCCGTCCTCAAAGAGCTTGTGACCACAGCAGAGAAAGTCAGTGGTACCAGGCTGCCTTCCCTGTATTCACTGGTTCTCCTCTGCGTCTTCTGCGTTCCCTGACTGGCAGTTTGGTGTATAATTCTCAGAGGGCAATTAACTTGCAGTAATAATTAATACATTTCCAAAGATGCAAAGGGAGCTTCCCCTCTCAGGACAGGCAGGATGCAAGGTGCAAAAGTTACATTAAAATTGTTGGAGTACAGGTCGCCCCGGGCAGATACACATTTCCAAGAGGGAAGGGGTCAGCTGCTCGGAGTCAGTGACCTGGAGTCACTCTGGATCACAACAGCTCATATTCTCCCAGTGCTTGTCCTGCCTGACACATGGTGCCCATCTTGCTGCGGCCATTCAACACGTTGATCAAAGTTGCCTTCCTGCCATTTTCCAAATAGGTTTATTTCCTGACCCAGGCAACATCACTGGGGCGGCAAGAAAAAACACTGGCCAACAGGCACATCCTTTGCCTGATTCTCAGAGGGACAGAGGCAGACCTTGCCCAGCAGGATGTGGGGAGCCAGGGCACTGCGACTGGTCACCTGCCACCAGCAGAAACAAAACAAAAAAGATGCTTCACAATGGTGAAAAATAAAATAGAGAGCAACGAGGGTATTTATGTCATTTCCTGATGGGCCATCCTAGAGCATGATAACAGGATGGGGTCCCACTGTCAGTTCCTGGATAGCTCAGGCTATTTCCCATAACCCCAGTGACTAAATAGTGCCGTGAGGGGAGCCTGAAGCTGGGACGCATCCTGCTTCCCCATCCAGATTTCCCCAGGCACCGCAGCCGACACCTGGTCCATGCAGGAAGTGAGGAACCATCCCTGAGGGGTCGGATGCGCCCTGGGAACCACAAGGCTTTCGCTGGCTTTGAAAGAGAGGCAAGAGCAAGTGAAAACATCCAGCTTTGGGAGTATTTGCCCTGCAAAGTGCCCTGGAGACCCCCGTTCCCACCCACTCCCCTTGCTTGTCAGGGCATTGGCAAGGTGTGTGGACACAGCATGGGGTCCAACCACAGCTCCACCAAAGCCCAAAGTCCTTGCCCTCACAGCACACTTACTTGATGGATGATCTGGAAAGACAAACCCCTTAAAGCTTTCTAAGGATTCAGATAAACCTCTTATGGCCCATCAGGGTATCTCTACTTGACATGTTCCTCTGGATCATGTGTTTAAGTCATCCTTTTCTATCCCTTCTTTCCCATTCTGTGACTTGCTGCTGCTGCACCATCCATCCTTAGACAAACCTGCCTATTGGCTCCACCGAGACCCACAGTTTCCTTTCCCAAGTGCCCATGATGAGCCCTTCGCCTGCTCCTGGAGCGCCTGAGCCTGCGTAGAGATCGATGCTAAAGTTTCCCGGGACCTGGTCACTGCCCAAGACATGCTTGGTGCCAGTTCCCAGCAGAGTTATTGGAAAAAAAATAATCTAATTTCAGGTGAAGGTAGCAGACATTAAGAGAATTGTTGCAGGGGCTTTACAGTATCCAAAATTGGAACTTCTTTTTGTTAAGACATGTCAGCTAAGGTTTTAAAAGGTCTGAAGTTATAATCTGGTGCTTTAATCATATGATAATGCTCTTCTTGAGTTTTGACATGGATGTTGTTGGGTGGTATTAACTGAAGGGGAATTAGGTGCTATTTCAGTCATACAAAAATGATCTGCTTCAGAAATGAGTATGTGTCCCCTTTGCTCCCAAATCACATAGTTCAATATACTCATAAAAATTCACAACCAGCTGTACAGCCTCTTACAGTAACAGAAGCCCTTTACTAGCAATTTTGACATTTTAATAGCTGCAGAGATACTAGTAAAAAAGTTAGAGAATACTTTTTAAACGTTGGATTTTGTTATTCTCTTAACACCGTTCTCCTGAGGGGCATGTACTAGAGGACTAATGAGGTGGTACTAGTTATGCCATTAATAAAAGAATAAAAGACAGTTTATTTGTCCCCAAAACTAAAGCCAGACTATCAGACACAGAGTTTTTCCTGTGCCACGGGCTGCAGACCAGGCGCTGTACAGAGAAGATGCTCCTTTAGCCTGAACCTCGCCAGCAGCACTGAGCTTGGCGGCTCTGCCCTGCAAAAGGATTTCCATCCCTTTGAGAGACAGACATTTTTTGCCTCGTATATGATGTAAAATCAGTTTCATAATACAAGCAAAATCTATCATAATCTCTTCATGCTCGGTGCTTATTTGAGAGCCAGCTGCAGCTGTCACAGCCTAATACTCTCCGCTTAGGGTCCGTGTGTGCACAGCTGGCCCCAGCCCAGCACCTGCCCGCGGCCCTCAGAAGGCAGCCGGGATCCCCCCGTTGGCTCTGGGCGCTGGGACTCCACTGCTGGTTTGATTTTGAAACCCCTCATGAAAAACGTGCTGAGGGGAGGGTGCCCTATTCAGAGCCAGCCTGGTTGGATTATTAGGGCTTAGAGAGCAAAGTGTCGGGTTTGTGTTTAATGAATATCTCCATCAATCATCCCTGCTGCCCATGGAATAATTACCTTGCAGAGCCCTCAGTGGCAGGTAAAGCACTTGGCTCAGGACACAGAGCAGGCTTTATTAGAAGCCCCTCTGTAATGCTCGCCGTTATTATCATTTGCCTTCAATTCCGTTCACGGTTGGTGCTTTGCAATAGATGGCTATTTATTCCTTCTCGGGGGCTGCTTCAGCAGGTACCTGACATTCCTGTGGTGTCCCAGGCCAGGGGTGCTCACCCCAACCTTTGAGGCTTATAAACAAAATTTGCCAGAGGTGTAACTTTTCTCCCCAGATGCTGCCCTATTTGGTGAAGTGCAAACAAAGCCATTCATGTCCTTCCAGTGTCTCAGCTGCACTGACTTGGAGTCTTTTGTGCTCACATACCCATGTGAGGATATAACTAGCTCCGAGAGACTGTCAAGAGCTGCAAGGGAGACAAGCTAGGCTAATTTTGTAAAGCTAATAGTTAAACAAAACCAAATCCATTCCCCTTGTAAACTCCAGTGCCTGCAGTCATCTCAGCAATGAATTTGGCCCCTTTCACCTCTGCCCTTGCTGGCCTTTATCCCTAAGCATCAGTAGGATGAAATGCCCAAGCTAACAGCTTTAAAGGACTTTACAAGTTCAGTTTACAAGCTCCATAAAATTACAAATTCTCCCTCCCCACTGCAGAAGTACCTTGTAAAACATGTACTGTATTGTTTCAGTCTGATGGGTCAGGCAGCAAAAGCGAGGCAGCATCTGAGTGGCAGCAAACGGTGGAGGGAGTGTGTCTGGAACCAAGTGAGTCTCTGGCTGGGAGAGGAGAAAGCGGGAGGTGGACATGGTCGGCAGCAAGTAAAAATAATTCTCTGCCTCTGCCTCGTGCTCTGTGAAAGCCCAAGGGCTAGTTCCACCTTCTGTTTCTCCTCTCTCATCGAGCAATTATTTGCAATGTACATTTTGGTCAGTTTGCTTCAGGGTGGGACATCCATAAGTGTCTCTGCACATGCTACATCCTAACCCAGCCTCGGCACCCGGGGCTGCACCAGGGCTGTACCCCGGGGCAGGTGGCTTCATCCTTAGCTAAGCGTCTGGCACCCTGGAGAAAACTGCAGGGACCCTCCATGGCAAATGCCTGGCGCTGGCCTGGGGGGGGGAGGGCAGCAATCCACAGAGCCCCCTGCCCCATCTCGGGTAGTTCCTGCTGCTGATTGTGTGCCAGGGGTCTGCAAAGGCCGTGTGCTTCATCTTACTGTGCTTTGGTCTGGGCTGCCTGGAATAGCATCAGAAAACAAGCAGCAGCCCCAGCAGATGCACACAAAACACTTTGATGTCTTACACACACCTACACCCGGAATTATCTGGTGTCGGGCTGAGCACAATGAGTCATAACTCACCTTTTTGCTGGAGCTGGGAAAAATACTCTGGACTTGTTGCCGGTGTCAGCACCACTGCCAATGATTTTAACGCCAAGGGAGAGTGTTAGTTGAAGAAGAAAGCAAATAAGGTCCTCCCAGCATCAGCTGAAAGACTGCCAGCAAAGGACAGAAAGAAAAATTCTGAGTTCTGCTGATGGCCTGTGCCAATCCATCACGTCCAGAAAAACACTGGAGGGCCTGTCAGTGAGGCTGAACTGTGCCAGGTCAGTAGGGACCGGCCGGGAGGAGCGTGGAGACACCAAGTCCCCTGCAAGAGCAGGAGAAGTCAGGCAGCTGTGGCATCTCCGGAGGGGAAAACCTGAAGGAGCACACACTGCCCCTGGAAAAGGCTGTGGTTCCATTTACTTGGATGCACTCGGGGCAATGTGTGAACGGGAGCCTCTCACAGGACACAGTTTTAAAGATGTCTCTTAAAATACACTTGTTCCCAGAAATGATGACAGGTAACACAATCTCAGGGGCACCATGAGAAGAAAAAGAGCTAGAAAAAGCTTTGCCAACACAGATGGCCTGCCCAGTTGTGCCCAGTGCGTTGGCCCTTCCAGCTCTTCCTGAAGGGTGACAAGCTCTGGCTGTCCTAGATTTGAGGTCTCATGTCAGGACACACAGTCTCACGGAGCCTCCCTTTTACGCCAGCACCGGTGTCTCCAGAGGTGACAGTTGCAACAGCTTCACACAACAGGACTGAGCTCTCACAGGGGCCAGACCATTTCAGGTTGTACAGAAAAGCAAACACCTTTCCAAAATCCAGAAATACTTTATGCAGCATTGAGAAGATTTTATCGTTCTCCCCATTATGGTGCGGGAAGTTTATTGGTGTTATTTTCGCAAGTTTTCTCTTTTTGACGCAAACCCCAGCTGGCTGCAAGCGGGGACTCATGGCAGAAAGGAGGACAGGGAGGGACCCAGGGTCTGTGTCTCATTTTCCAGGCTGGATACTGCGAGGGGCTTGGGAGTGTGGGGAGGGAGGTCAGGGCTTGGGTTCAGGAACAGCTTTCTGCCACCTCACAGCCTTCAGAGCCTTTCGCAGAGGCACACCAGATTTTCCGAAGTGCTCCTCGGCCTCGGTCTCCTCAGCACTTACCTGCTCTGCGCCTTCTCGACTCCAACCGCTCCTGTCGGCCTCTGCCTCCTTCCTTCCCCAGAAAACCTCCTCCTGCAGGTCCCCAGGCGGCCGCAGGCTCTGGGTGAGTCTCAGCCCGCGCCGAGGCAGCGCTGCCTCCCACCTCCCTCCAGCCCGGTTCTGTGTCTGGAGGCAGAGGCGGGCACGGGCGGCTGCCCGATGGCTACTGGCCCTTTTGGCTGACTTCTTAAGTCCGCAGTGGCGGTGCCAAGGTAGCTGCAACATTTTTCAGATGTTCAAGAGGACAAAGTTGATATGTGATTCCCCAGCTCACCCCCTTGCTAACTTTGGATGCAAACTGTTTACAAACAGCTGTTGTAACATCCCTGAGGTCCAAAGGAAAATACTCTGCTAGAGAGAAAAAGATCTTACCATGGACTATGTCCAGGAATTTCATGAACAGAGCCAGGAACTTGTTCAGATGTTTCCCTTCTAGCCTCTGGGTTAGCAGGGTCTGTGGAGATGAGAGGGTTTATCATTGGTAACAGCTGTGACTGGAGCAGGGCTGCGAGATGGCCTGGCATGGAGGACAGCCTTGAGGGAGGGTGGCCATCAGGGAGGATGGCCATGGAGGGCCCACCCTGGCTGCAGGGACTCGTGTGGCAGCAGCAGCCACCACTGCCCGGGCGATTGCTGCTTGGCTGAGACCCTGCGGGCTGTGGTGGCATCTCTGCTCCCACGGCCAAGCCCTGGGGCAGGGGCCAGTGTGACACACGGCCCCCAGGGTGCTGCCAGGACAACACGGCCCGGCTGGTCACGCTGCACCATGCCAAGGTGTGGCCCCTTGGCCATCCACTGTGCTGGCCACCACTGACTGTGCCTGTGCCAGCCCTGTCAAGGGAAATGGTGCTGACACCAGCTCCCAACACCGAGACCCCCAGGGAAGGGGAGATGAGTTTTCTCTCCCCATGGAGGACAGAGCAGTGCAAAGGCAATGGGATCTGTGACCATCAGCGGAGTCTCTGCCCAGCTGAGCCCTCGCTGCCTCCACGGCTGGTGGCCGGGCTGGTGGACACAGGGTCTGCTGCCTCCCTCCTCCTCACGTGCGGCGCACTTGCTCCTCAGGCTGCCACACCGTAAGGGTGTCATTCCCTCTCTATTTAAAAGAGAAACCCTCTTGTCTTCCCATCGCTTTATTCCGTGGATCTCCCCTCTCCTTGCCCCTCTGCATTTTCTTTCCATCAGCAGGATCAGCACGAGGAGCTGCTTTCTCGCCCTGCAGAAACCCGTTGCTCAGCCACACAACAGAGGGAAAAAATAGCTTGTGAAAAAGAGGCAATCAGATCCCTCAAGCTAAATTTAAGTTTTCTTTTAAAGAGTCCCCCTTTCTGGAAGCAGTTTCCTGCTTTTCTAATTGGTATTTCTGAAGGGAGAGAAAGAGGTCCCTGTTCCAGGGGTACTAAGCCCTTTAAAGATGCTTTAACTAACAAAGCAAAGATTAGAGAACACAGATCAGATGTTTTTCCTATCAAAGCCTTTTCTTTTCTTTCTTTCCTTTTTTTTCCCCCACTGTGGATGTTTTGAGTCTCCTCTGGGCCGGGCTTCATTAAGGCTGTTAACTTCGTAGCGCTGATGTCTCTTTGCCCAGCTCACAGTTTGGGTGGCCTGAACTAAAATCTCCCAAAGGGCTCATTACAGGTGGTAGGCAGACAGGGCTGGAGCCTGGGCCACACCACATATCCCTGAGAGAAATGTGTTTCCCTGACCAAAGAAGCACAATATTATATTCTTAAAACATTCCAGCCCCGTCTGGGTGTTCTCTGCATGCATTCCTGTACGTGGGATTATTATTGTAGAGAATTTATAAAGTCATTCATTTCTCTGGAAGTGTATGACATGGGTTTTGGTTGAATGGGCCCAGTGCAAACTTAGAGCCATGTGGTGCTATAAAAACACAACAGTAAATAAATCAGCAGGGAGAATTTACACTTCAGCCTTCTGATTGTTTTTACATTCAGAGGCTCAGACTCAGAGCCAGAGTGTAAAATAAATACCTGTAGCACTGAAAATGCAGCGTCACATCTCGCCTGCTAGCAATCAAACCGGCAAAGCCAAGATACGTGCAAAGTGAGGGTGTTTACAACGAGCTTGCGGTGACCTTTTTTTTCTTTGGCTGCTTCCTATTTTTCTTGGTGATACCTCAGATCTTTATTATGGTATTGTCGGTCCTAGTGCTCCTGTGAGTGAAGGTTGCGTCAAGCCTTCAAGGGTTTGAGTGCTTGATTTTTTTTTCCTGGGGGTTATTTTTAACACAGCTCTTTAGAGAAAAAAAAAAAAATCACTCCAGGCTGAAACTTGCCAACTCCTGGGTGTTACCAGGAGGAAATCACCCTTTTCATCTGTGAAAAACAGGAATGCAAGGAGCTGGGAGATGGACATCCGGGCTCTGCGCTTCCATAGCCCTGCCATTGCCCAGGGAGCTCAGGGTGGGAGAGCCCAGTCCTGGGAAAGAGCCACAAGGGTCAAGGGCCCTCTCAAACCTGCCTTTGGTGGGAGCCAAACGGGGACCTCCTCGCCACACTGACGAGGTGACCCTGACATTTAGCGGTCTTCTGTCGGAGGAATTTCTGTGGTGTTTGTCTCTGCATAACATGAGAACGTCACTCAGCTGCAATTTCACCCGTGAAGAGGCAAAGGGTGAAATCATCTTTGATGACATTAAATTGTTTTTGGAAAACCAAACTATTCTGAGCCAGGTGGAACTTTCCTATACTGAAGTAAATCTTTTCCGGGCACAAAAATGGATCACAAATCCTGTGAGGCACTAAAACAGCCCCTGGCTTAACCTTCTCCCTGGGAACCCCCAGGTTGCTCCGGTTGAGTTCTCCTCTGCTGACCATTGCACAAAAACAGATTTTTGCTTTACTGCCAAAAAAGCACTAGGGTTATTTACCACCTCAGCACTGGGGCCATTGCCAGTTCCGATGGACCATTTCTGATTAGCAATTAGCATCTATCTCACCACCGATGTCTCCTCCGGGACCGATCTGTAGGAACACTTGATTTTACCTGTCAGGCTGAAATCACCTCTTCCCACACAAAGCAGATGCAGGGGACGTGTGCCAGCGCTGAGGGGACTCTAGATGACATCTGGCAGCACAGGGATTTTGTGACACTCTGGCTGGCTCTGTCCCACGGCGAGGGACTCTGGGACAGCCCCCCTTGGGGACAGTAGCAGTGGCTCTGCCGTGATTTCTAGCTCGAAGAGCCTGCTGTGCTTTTGGCACGCTAGACAAAATAATAATCAGCTGCTCCTGAAGGTATCTGAGAGCATAAGAAAACATGGAATTTGGCTCAGTTTAAGGAATATATTACTGGCATTTGCATTTTCTGTATTTTCTTAGTGAAGCAAATCTCTGGTCTAATAAAAGGATGAAAATTAAGATAGCGTGGCTCCATACCTTCGGTAAAAAGCAGTTGTTAAACACACACCCCTCGACTCCCCGGCATGTGCAGGGTTGAATGGGCCACCTCTTCGGGCAGGTTAGGACTTTGACAACTCTATTTTGGTGACTGAGGTCAGATTTAAGCCTGCAATTCAAATGCACATGCAAAAATGTGAACCCCAACTGTGTCTGCAAGAGAGCTTGTCCCCACCATCATGCCTATATTGTGGCTTGTAGTCTCTCCGAAGGTACAGAAACTCTGAAAACTGGAAGCACATCAATCTCTGTGAATGCATTATACAAGCCAGATTCCTGTTATCTTTAATAAGGGATTATTTTTGTTAGCCAGGCAGTAGAGTTATCGGGTAGAAAAATGGAAGTATTTTCCTCTGGTGGGTCCCAGAACACCACCCTCCAGCAACAGCCCCCCCTCCTCCCAGCCCCATCCCCGGGATGGTCCTGTGCTGTGCATACACTTTTCATGGGTGAGGAAGATTTTGTTGAGTTTTTGGGTAATGGATCCTCTATGCTCACTTGCTCTCTGTTTGGATTGTGAAGGAGCCTTTCTAGCAAAGCAGTATTCAGTGGTGGTCTCCAGGAAAAGGCATTTCTTGCATTAAAAACAATAAAAGGCCCAATGTTTTACAGACAGATGTCCATCAACAGCTGGCGCTGGAGTGGGAAGAGAACACCGGATCTTCTCCGTCGTCACAGTGCTGGGGCTCTGCGTAGCCACTTGTTTATTTTACAAGCTCCATTATTAAACTGGACCTTGGGTTGTGAGTGGAAGCTCAACCCCCTGAAAAGCCACACAGACGCTTTGATCGTTTATAAAGACCTACTTGAGAGAACGTGCGCTTCGTCAGGGCTGCAGGGAAGGAAAAGGGCCAAGTCTGTATTTCACCAGCTTTCACTAAGTTGGGCCGTTGACTCAGCTTGTCTTTGACTCAGATGTCTTTGGATTTTGTCTCATTTGCAGAGTTAGCTGTACCAAAATCATGCAGTTGAGGCACCAAGCTCTGCGGGGAGTCCGGGCACCCAGATGGGCAGATCCCCTCTACGGGCAGCACTTGGGGCAGCGATGGCCCCTTACCCAGCCTCACAAATGCCACTTGCACTTGGCTTTGAGCCCTTCTCTGTCCCACCGCTGCCTCCCCAGCCGGGCACTGGTTCAGGCTGTACCAAAGCCCAGAAAGGCTCCCGGGGCTCCCAGGGTGGGTGAGCCCTTGGCAGCGCTGCCTCCGGGTACCTGTCCTGGGGCGGCCGTGTGCCACCGATACGTCAGCTGCCCCCTAACTTTGTCACAGCAGCTGTTTCCCAGGACACGGCAACTCTTCCAGATAGGAAGGGAACATTTTGTCCAGCTGAGACTGGCCGGCAGTTTAAATGGGGAAATGTAATTACCCACACTTAAATTTGGCCTTGAGATGGCATCTGATGTCTGTGGTGAGCCCCTGTTGTGCTCCGTGTCAGCCTGCCCTCGCCACACCACCTCCCCTGCCCGTTGGAGGCAGCACGAGCGCTTGAGAACAGTCCCGTGTCCAAAGATGCCCTGATAATTCAAGGCAAAAGAAGTTGAACCCAGGCTTCCAGAAATACACTGAAAATCTGGCTTTGCCCCAGGCTGTTCCTATTCTCCCATCGTCTGCAGGGAGGGACTCGGGGGAAGCACTGTGGGGGCTGCGGCGGAGCCTATCCTGGGGCAGTGCTGTCCCACACAAAACCTGCATGAGGCCCCTTAGTTTGGACCCCAATTACTCCCACGAAGCTCTGCGCCCAAAACTACTCAGCCTTTCCTGCTGGATATGGCAGCACGAGCAGGGCCTTTCCCTGTTGGGCTCTACGTGCCGGAGTCACGGCGTCCGTCCCCCGGTGCTGTGAATACCTGCCGCCTGCCTGCTGAGCTCACTCAGCCAAAAACCCGCTCTCGGCGACAGCAGCTCCCGGGCCAGCCCGCCTCCCTCGCCAGGAGTGTCACACTTGGACTTGATAGCATCAGTTTGGCCGCTTGCTAAAGCCCCACTCGCTCCACAAATCGGGCACGGCAGGCCGCCGCGGGGACCTGCAGGCACTTTGTGGTGACTACGTGCCTTGGCCAAACGATTTTGCCAGGAGGCAGATTTTCAGTAAAGGAGCCCAAAGCTGACTCGTTGCCAGGCCGAAGGGGAGGTTTGTACAAGCCTTTGGGCATGGAGTAGCCAGGCAGAAAACCTGTCCTGCACCGAGGTCTCCCTTTCCACGCAGCGAGGAGAGCGCTGCGCTCAAAGCTGAGCGTGTTTTCCTGCCTCCACTCGCCGGCAGAGCCGCTTGCCCCAGCTGGCACGGCACCACTCCAACCCGGACCAGACTGAGCTCTTGTAGGTTTGTCAGAGCATGAAATAAGGTGGAAATTGCTAAAGCCTGGCATTGACATGGAAGTGCTGTCAGCACAGCAACACCAAGAAAAGCACGGTTTCTGCATTTGATTTTTTTCTGCTGAGCCAATTTATTCTTTGTCTGTGTTTTCAAGAAGTCTAAAATCACTGCATCCCAACCCAGCCACTGGGCTGCAAATGTGATATCCCCAAAGCTGTTACGTAGTCGTAGGTATCTTGCACTCTACTCCTGACACAAGTAACAAAAACAAACACTTGGAACGGATACGTAGTTTTAACTAGAAGCCAATCTACAGTTTTAGGATCATAAACAGCACAATCATTATTTATACTTGACTAACTTGTGTTCCAGTGAAACCTAAAAGTTTCTGTTATGTGATCGCTAAGGTTGCCATTTCAGGTTGGCCACAAAATGCCTCTGCTCAAGAAAGCAACGAGAAAATAAGAAATTCAGACTCCAGTAGTGCACTGAAGCAGAATAATTCAGCGTTGGATACAAAGGTTGTGTTTACTCGCTCTGAGCCCAAAGTTAATCCTATTCCATATACCGGCTGCCGTACTGGAAAGGTTGCACTGGACAATTCACTTTATTGGATTAACTTTGTGCGTGAAGAGCCACCAGTGAGCCCCACTCTTGAGAATTTCCATTACTCAGCGCTAGACTGTGCTGCACTGTCTTACAGTCCCATATTTCTCCTTCTGTAGTTTTATTCTTGATGAACAACCCTCTGAATGCATTTGCTCTGTTGAGGAGTGGGCACTCAGCGCTATTTCACCCCCATAGGTTCTTTCCACCAGCAGCAGGGACTTGGGGAGCAGCTGGGAAGTGCTGGGACCATTCACAAGAGGTGCTGCAGCAGCAGGCAGGACAGTCTCGCGGGGAAAGGAGCTCCCAGTAGCAAAAGGCTGATAACAGACATGGGATCTGTCACCATCAGCACACCAGTTACCTCCCATCAGCTGAGCTGCTGGAGCTGCTTTTCACTCTTGTACCTGCACCTGGCAGTAATGCACTTTAGCTGGACCCTGACGAAATGCACGCTTCTTGGCTGGTGTTTCCAGGACTGACTTAACAGGAAAAATTCCACCGAGAGTCAGTGGGACTCAGGATGGTATTTTCGGGAGAGCGCAAGCATTTTGGCAGCCTGTGTCACATCTGCAGAGGTGTATAAGGGTTCCTGCTTAATGCAGATAGTGGCTAGTGAAACTAATAAACCAATCAAGAGGTCAGGACCAGTATTGCTCTGTTTTATTCATCTTTAGTGGTCTTTGTTCTCTCTCTCCATCACTGACCTTCAGCTGGCAAACCTGTGGGTACTCAGCAAACTTAAATACTTTCTCACCTTTAAAATGGAGCTCCTCTTCCTAAATCACCACACTCCTGCTGGCAAGTAACCCATCACGCCTCACAAGCAGAACCCCTGCATCTGCATGGAAATCAGTGCAGCCTCACTGATTCTTGACAGCTTCAGCAACCTCCATCAGCTTACCCACATCATAAGCAATTTAATTATCATCATTTCTGCTGTAAAGCATTTAATGTCACAGCCAGACACACGGCTCTATGTGAGTTAATCACTGTGCGCTCTCTACACGCTGTTTTCTCTCCTGTTTCAAGAGACCCTGCTGTACCTCTAGGAAAGCCCACCTCAGAGAGCCCTGCAGTGTCCCCCCCCGCCAGGAGGTGGGTTTTCGGCTTTCCCCAGAGGCTGAGCTGTTAATGGGGAAATCGCCTGGGCTCGGCCCCCGGCAGACTCACCTTTCCATCAGCAGGCACAGGCTGACGCGGACTCCCCGAAGCTTCAGGCAGATTTTCTGTGCGCTGCTCAGCTCTCACATAGCAGAGTGATGCCACACAGGGGTGCTAAAACTTCTTCTATAAAACATCTTCTTGCAAACCCCATTGTTCGGCTCATGGGAACGTGCCCCTCTGTCGGGAGGGCAGATCCAGCAAAGCCAGGCGGGGAGCCTGCTCCTGACCACCCAGGGGCTTGCCTTAGCCCCGGTCTGCAAGATGATCTCATACCTCTTAGAGCTCAAAAGTAGAAATAAGATGATTAGTGGGGAGGAGTGGGTTGAAGCTGGCTTAGAAGGGATGAAAGGGAATTTTCTGTTTACAGAGAGATATGATATTTTTTTAAAAAGAAATGCACACTATCTCCGACTTGCTTTCCTCATGAAGCCACAGTTACCTGCTGGGTTAGAGGTCTCTTTGGATAAAAGAAAACTTAAGTCAGTTAAACCACTTGCTGAATAAATGCAGGTCTTCTACAGTTATTTCTGAGGACAAACTAACGCAGACAGAGGATTTTCCTATCTTAGAGCATTAATAATCCAACAACAAGTGCTGTCCGGTTGTGAATAATCCAGTACACAATATTGCATATCCAATATGTAGAATTAATTTCACTATAATATGGCTCAGGGGTATTTTACCTGGATCACTTACTGTGTAAGGCTGTATACTTCATTATCTTAAAGGGGGAATTTGTTTCCTCACTGCTGTCATCAACTTGGGGACCATGTCACCCACTGTGATGCTCCTGTTTGCTGCCAGGGAAGGAGTGACACCAACAGCCACCCCAGCCCCAGGGTCCCAGCCTTCAGCCTCACGGGGAGACCAGCTGGCCCCAGAGGCCACTCAGCAGCTGACCACTGCCCGAGCAGTAACACGAGCCCTGGCAATGGCTACAATCATAGACAAATAGTAATAAATAAGCAGCAAAGCACTGTGACTTGACAAGCCTTGGGCATCCCTGGGGATTTGTAATGGGATATGGAGGTTTTCACCTCCTGGTCTCTGGTTCACATTTCAAATCCAGCCCTGCTCCGAAGTGACCAAAGGTCATTGCCAGGCTCAGTCGCCCGTGTGAAGACATAAACGGCCTCATTTCTCTAATTCCTCAAGTGAGAATGGGGGGAGCACTGGATTTGTTTGGGTTTTATGATGCTGGTGGAGCAGCCCGACAGCAAGGCTGGCTGTGTGCCGTCCAGTGCCCGTCCCGGCTGTGCCTGGCACCCAGACACCTGCCTGGCAGCTCCCGGGCACTGCGTGATGGGGGGCTGGCTCGGCTCTAACTGAATCCTGCGCCTCATTTTACTTTCTCCTTCTGTAAAGCTAAGCAAGAGCGTGCATTTTTGGTGCGTCGTCTGTACAGGGCCTGGGAGATTTGCAGAGCTTGCTGCAAGCGTGAAACTCGCTATTTAATCACAGATCCTCAGCCTGTCCCCAGAGCTTGGTCCTGGTCCCTGCAGCCCAGATGTCATGGGAGTGCAGCAAATGGGTCCTTCTAACTAAACCTTGCATGAAAGGCCATGGCACCTCCCTCACCAGCTGCACCCTGGCCCCCTGGGCAGTCCTGGGGACCCTGGGCATGGTTGTGCTGCCACAGACCATGCCAGCTTTGATTTCGTTAGTGGCATCTCCCTTTCCTCCAAGCACCAGGCTGCAGCTGGGACCAGGGGAAGAGCGTTTATGAGCCCTGCTCTGCCCCTGATTTGCTCTGCTGCAGGGAGGTGGCCAGGGCTAGGTTGTCCCTGTCCCTGCACCCTTGCAGGACCACGGTGCTGGTGCTCACGCCTTGCACCGCACCTTTGCAGTGGTCCCTCCAGCCCGCGCATTTCTCATACCAGTCATTGGGGTATAGGGTTCATTTTCCCTTTGTGGAGATCACCAGAGCAGCTCAGGGCTGACAGACAGACCTGCATAGGTTTGCAGATTGCTCTGGATTCCCAGGGACGGAGGTGTTTTATAAATATCCCCTATTATTATGGTGCTCTATTAATAACCACCTTGGGGAACAATGGGAGCACGCAACAGCTTTGGTCATCCGATGCCATCCAGCCGAGCCTCTGTAGGGCCCTGGGACATTCCCAGAAAAGCATCTATTTGGGGAAGCGTAGCATTTACACACAAGCCCAGGGGATGCGCGAGGCCCTGGAGGAGGCCTGGCCGTGCTGCCTGTTCCTGGTGACGTGCTGCCCAGGAGCACGGAAGCTCCTCACCACCCCAAGCCCTCCCTGCACCCACTATGGGACGTGGTGGCCCCCAGCCTGTCTGCAGACCTCCCCTCACGCCACTGCCGGGGCTGCACCAGGGCTGCGACCCTGGGAATCAGGTCCTGCCTTTCCTCTTCTGCTGGCTGTGCCAGCCGAGCAGGGCCAGCAGGGAAGGAACGTGGCTTTGGGTAACTTTGGTTCTGCCCAGACACTCTTGTGGTTGCAGCTCTTGCAAAATTTTATGGACTCTCCCAGGGACATGTCCTGCACATTGTCACAGCCACAATGTCTGCATCGATGAGCGGTTCAGGGTGAGAAAGCTTTTGGGCAGCCTTGATGCACAATTAAAAGGCATTTTTGGGGTGAGGTGGGAGGTTAAAGAGGATGATGGAGTGACCTAGCGTGTGTCCTTCTGCCAGCTACTGCTTCCCACTCAGGCCAGAGATGGGGAGCTCACTGGGAACCCCCTGCCAGACCTTGATGCTGCATGTGCCCCAGTGTGCCCAGGTAGGGTGAGACATCCCTCCTCATCATGCTGGGGACATGGCAGCGGGTTCAGCAAAGGAAGAGGAAGAAAACGGAAGGAGGGAGCCCAGCCCTTGTTTCCCCATGAGAGGCACGAGGGAGCCCCACTTCTGCCGGGTGTTTTAGTCCCTGCTTGGGATCCTGCCAGGTTCACCAGGGAAAACGGTGCTGGTTTTTTTTCGCATTGTTCCTGTTGGCTGGGCACTTCCTGAGCCTTTCCAGCATCGTGGGGAAGGAGGGCGAGAGGAAAACGGAACCTTTTTTATTTTCCTTCCTTTCGCAATTTCTCTGCGATCACAAAAAGCCATATTGCAGCTAATTTTCCTGCCTCCGTTCACACGGGCATTTTGCAAGGGCACAGGAATTCCTCTATGAGGGACGCGGGCTCTTCTGATGCCCCGCGGCCGGCACCGTGCCTCCCCACGCTCCCCGAGCCCCCGACTTATCAGCTTCCTGCACTCAGGAGCTTGGGGCGCAGCGTCGGGCCCCGCATCCCACCCGCTGCCCTGGCCTGTGGTGGCAGAGGCAGGGAGTGGAAGCAGAGGCAAAGGCAGAGCCCGCGGCCCCGGGACCTTTGCGGGGCAGAGGAGGGGCCGCAGCGCAGGGCTGTGAATCGCCAGCCCAGAGCATCAGGAAGGGCTGCCATCCCCGTGGGGTCAGGAACGGGATAGTGCTGAGAACTAACAGAACTCACCAGGCGCCACTTAACAGCTGCTGTAAAGTGCAGATCTGATGATCTCACTGACGCTGCACTGATTTACCCAGCTAAGGAGAGAGGTCTAAAAACGTGAAGGGAAATAAAAGTTGCGGAGTTTTGTGCTCTCAGTTCATGATCGGCTCACTCAGCAGCTGTATAAAGAAGTTGCAGAGCTCAGCAGGTACCCAAGGGAACTTTCTGTGTGATATGAAGATGAAAAATCTTTCAGTTCATCACTTCTTGAAAAACAGAGGTTTTGCCTAACCTGAATGTTTCCAGGGCCCCAACGGCAGCGCAGCCCTACCCTCAAAGCAGGCAGGATGCCGCACGGATGCTCTTGCTCACAGGAGAGTGTGTGTGGCCACGTTGATTCCCTCTCGCCGTGCTGCAATTTGCCAGCAAGGCAAAGCCAGTGACCCCTAGGGTGTTCCAGCAGGGTCTGGGCTGGGAACAGGCCACCTCCTTGCCCCGAGCGTGATCAGTGCCCTGAGCTAAGCAAGGGGACCCAGCTCTGAGCATCCACCACCCCCTAATTCCTCCCCGGTTCAGCTTTCACTTGCTTTCCCTTAGTAAGGACATTCTTTTTCTCTTTACCAACTGCAAAGCTGGGGAAACCTAATGCCAGTATTAAGAAAAATACTTTTCAAATTATCCTTTAGTTCCAACAGCTTAATGTCCTTACACATGCTTAGTGTGGAGTTTCAGCCTCATCTGTCTGCAGCGGGACAGCCCGCCCCGGTTGGGAGCAGCAGGACCCCTTTCATGTCGACGTGCCTGTCCCCCGGCCAGCTGCGGGGAGGAGAGGCCACGTGGAGCACCGGGCCCTCCCAGGAGGAGACTCCCGGGAAGGGATCTGCACAAATGGCTGGTTGGATTTTTAAGGTTGTGTCCGCCCATGCTGGGAGAGATGCAACGGGTGGAGTGGTCCTTCTTTCACTGTGGGTGGTGCTGCAGCCCCTGTGCTCTCGTGTTGGCTCTGAGAGTGGGACGTGGTGCCCCTGACTTCAGCGTGGGCACGGCCAGGCTTCCTGCCCCAGCGCATACGGCTCCGAGCGCAGGGAAGGACTAACCCAGGGCTGGGGATTTCGTGCTCGCCTGGCTGGAGGCTCTGCCATTGTCCCCTCGGGTGGGAATGTGTCATGTGCCAGATGAGCCTGTGGAGAGCGGAGCGGTCGAGGCGATGACATCCAGGGGGTCTGTGCCGGCACAGATGATCCTTTCAGAGAGTAACAGGACAGGCAGGAGCAAGGCTACAAGGCGGTCTGCTGCTGAGCCCACGTGAAGGCAGCCCTAAGCCACTGGCAGCTTCTCAGGTGCTTTCCCAGTTGCGGTGGTCAGAGCCTGCACCCCCAAACCCACGGCGCCTGTGCAGCTCCTCCGCATCGCACCCCTGCCTGAGCCGGGGTTTTCTGGGTGAGGGAACACGTCACCCCAAAGCGGGACTGCCCTTCACCCCCTCTCTGCTCCCCCTCCTGCCCTCTCCTGCTCCACAAATAAACAGGGAGGCGCTGACAGCTGCCAAAAGAAGACTTTTGACAGAAAATTGAAGCCCCTGCTGTGAGGAGGGTGAGCTGGGGGGGCTGCGTCTTGCAGGGCAGCCAGGAGTGCGACTGGGCTGAGGACGCTGCGTTTTTAAAGCAAATTCAAATACCAGCCTGATGCTCACCTGAGCAGGGAGAGCTGTGAAAGCCCAGCCCAACATTTAATTTCCTTTTCTCTCTTTTTTTTTTTTTCTCTGAAGTAATTCATACATAACATCTGGCATTCATCTTTTCTTTCCTTCACATGCACGGCAGAAACCCTGGTGTGAGTCATGTCCATTTAAATATGGAAGCACATCATAAAACCTAATGGAGAGTCCAAGAGGTGAGCTTTTATGTGGTTAAAACTCATAGAGAGGTCAAGATTGTTTGGTTTAAACATGGGGGGTCATTCTGCACATGAAGGTGGTCCTCTAAACCTTTAGAAAGGCTTGTTTGCTCAACGCCAGAGCTCAGCTCAGCGCCCTGTGGTTTTACTGTCCGGCTCCCGATGGCACTGTGACTGCTGCAGGGACACCACCACAGCCCTCTCCGTCACCAAGGGAGGGCAAACGTGGGGTGTGGGCCACATCCTGCAGCCGTGGGGAGCCCACAGCCTTGTGGAAGGGTCCCCAGCCAGCAGCAGAAGTGGGAATTGGGGCTGTGCTGAGGGTGGGGTTTTGGGGTTGTCACCTCGCTCATGGCAGAAGGCAGCAGTGGTCACACCGCCTGTCCCACATCACAGTGGAGCTTTGCATTGACCTGTCGCCTGTAAAACCCAACATGTTTTATAGGACAGGGAAGGGGAGGAGTGTTAACAATTCATTTCTCCTTGTTAAACTCTGCTCTTGTTTTATTGACTCTGAAATAATTTTTGGTGGCCATTTATTACTACTTTATTGACTAGTTTATTGTGATTAAGCGCACGATAAAGCAAACCTTCTGGTCGGAGCTGATGTGAGGATGCCGTTTCATCTCTGAATTCTTTTGCCTGATGTACATTAGCTTAAGCCAAAACCAGGCATCTGCAGCCCGTCTGGGTCAGATGGTCCCTGCCTGTCCCTGGGACAGAGTCTCGTGCCAGTGGCTGTCCCGGCGATGGCCACGAGTGAGTACCAGCCCAGAGAAGCGAGGGCAGCACCTGCCCCTCTGCTGCTGGAATAGACCAGCTCAAAGCTTCAGGCTCCTCCTTGCTGATCCCCAGGGATGACTTTTTATTCTAAGTAAACAAGTCACCTGGGGTTATTAACCCTGGATTGTATCAATGTGGATGATCAGTGTAGCCAAGATCATGTCCAACCCTCTCTTCAGCACAGTCTTTGCTGTGACAGGAACCAAAGTCGATCCATCCCGTGTCCTCAGACACCTGCTCCGACCAGAGGCTGCAGACTTAGGATGCAATTAAAATAATGACAGCCAGGGGCAAAGTCCCTGACAACTTAGAGGCATTAAACACTTAGGGTCTGCTCTGTGGTCCTCCCTCCCTCCAGCCTCGTTGCCATTACCGTAACAACATCTCTATTTACTCTTGGTGTCCCTGGTCATCTAACTCTAGCATGATGAGTGTCTGGACTAAGATAAGCCCCTTCCTCAGCTGTCTTTTGAATTTTCCACTATTTAATCCCCAGTTGTCAATTTGGCCCTGGATTGGATGATGGTAGCCTGTACAGTCACCTCTGGGAGGGAAGGAGGAGGTGAGGATTTCTGCTCGAGCCTCTCCCTCTGCCCCTGGGCTGTGCCCCAGCGTCGTACGGCCGTGGGGGGCAGTGCAGCAGGACCAGCCTTTGAAGAGAATCAAGGAGCAGTGGCTGGTCCCGGGGATGGTGGGAACCTCCCAGGTAACCGATCGGCATATTCCGCTCCTGACCCCAAAGTCTGGAGTCTGATCCTCCTGCTGGGGATCCCGGGGATGCCCTTCACACCCCCCGCTCCCTTCCCGCAAACCCAGGGGACAAACGATACCCCCATCCCGTGGCTCTGTGTCCCTGCACTCGCGTTTGTCCATCACCCGCCAGGCTGCGCTCGGGGAGAGCAAACCAGAGCTGGGTCTCTGCACGCTGGCTAATCCCTGGTTTCTCCTCTGCTGAAGACATTTAAGTGCTTGGGAGAAGGTGCGATTTCATTTAACGTTGCTCTGTCCTGTCTCTCTCTGCTTCCTGCCAAGAAACTGTCAGTTCCAGCCGAGCTTCCCGTTTGCTTGTTCTTTGCCATACCATGAAGTCTGGGCTCAGTTTGTGGCTCCTATAACTGCTGGAAAACAAATCCATTCTGCCCTCGTGGCCCAGGGCTGTGCTTGAACTTCCCTGGGCCCTGAATTTGCTCCTCCACTAGCTCTTCTCTGCCCCTGCTTGCTGCAAAAAAAGCAGAGAAAACGGGATCTTGTGCTAATAAACAATCCAGGTCCAGGTCTTGTTTGAACACTCAAAAATGGCCCCTGTCCAGGCTGACTTGCAGCCTCTTGCCTTGCCAAAGCTGAGAGAAGTGGGGAAGTCTGTCAAACTGGGCTGCTCTTAGACCCAGACTCAAGCAGAGGGGAAAGAGACAGGAGGATGCTGACACCCAACCCGCTCTGCTCCGGCTTCTCAGCAGGGCACGATGACGGGATTTACCCTGTTCCCTCAGCCCCCTTCCCCTGTCACTGTCTCCCCTGACTTTATCCATTTTCAGGTACAAGGCCTGCTAGTCCTTCCGAGGCATTTCCATGCAGGTCTGGCAGAGACACTGCCATATGTTTTTCATTTTGATAACTCCCCTATGGTGTCTGTTATCACCCAAGTCTCTATTAAGATTTATTCCTGTTATTGTAGCAGTCATTTTCCCCAGTACATGTGCATTGTATTTGGAGAGAGTCATAACCACTCTCCACATCCAACAGATGCTGTAGTCAGAGCGACTCCTGCTTCCATTTACCAGACCCTTCTACTAATATGGGATTTCACCAATAACCACAAGTGCTGTTCACTCCCCAAGATTTCCGCACTGTCATTTCTTGACTGTGTTAGTGGCAAAACACCAATCAGCGCTCCAGTCCCTTGCAAAGGGAAGGTTTTGCTTGGCTTTGCTTTTCAGCCAGCTTCCCATTGACAGCGGTGAGAGAGTCCCGCTCCCAGGGGCTGGAGGGGGCTGAGCAAGGACAGGGCGCGTAGACCCAGCGTGGGCAATGGCCAATGTGAGAGGACCAAAGGGCTGGTTCCTCTCACCTGTAGAATTTGATGAGGGTGGGTTGAGGAAGGGGATGGGATCTGCTGTACCTGGCGTATGGATTTAAGAAGGGGCCAAGGTGCCTTGCCTGGGGCTGGATGCAGCCAGGAGGGGTGAGGCTTTGCTGGGGTTGGTTTGGTGGCTTTGACTCTCCAGCCTCACCTTCTCTGCCTGCCCAGCAGCACTGAGAGTGGAGGCTGACAGCAGGCCAACAGGAGCTGCCTTGGTGGACAAGCAAACCCAGGGGCAAACATCCTAAGGACAAAACAGCACAGCTTTTTCCCTCTGAGACACAGGCTTCGCCTGGGAAATCCATCCCTGTGCCCACAGCCTTTGCTGGGGTACCTAAAAGTTACTGGGTAAAACCAGTTATAGGGCAGAATAGTGCTGTAACAGTGCAGTGGTGAAAAACGGGGGTGAAATGGTTTGTCTCAGGCCCAATATCAAAGCACCAGGGCTCCAGCCAGAGACAAATCATGGTTCATTTTCCCTCCCAGCCTTTGCACCGGGACACGGGCATGGCCAGGAGCCTGCAAGCCAGCCAGGGATCCAGTGAGCCTCAGCAGCACCACCAAGATGAGTGGAGGGGGGGGTCTGTGGCCAGCCCCACCATGGCTCAGCCTCTTGGCAGGAGGGTATAAAAGAGATGTGCCCCCTCCAAAAGGCCTGGCAGCAATCCTGGGCTGGCGGCTGCTTTCCTCTGCTCCCCATCGCAGGCAGCAGAGCAACTTGGGCTCCCTAAGCCGGGCAGCCTGCCCGCAGCATCCACAGACCCTTCCAATTTGCCCCTCTTTCATCCCGTAGCAGTTTGGTCGGCTCATACGGAAGAAAGGAGCTCCAAATGCTTTCCGGGCCTAATAATATCCATCAAAGCATTTCCAGGGCTGAGGCGAGGATACACACTGCAGCACGCAGAGCAGGAAATGGGCTCGGGTTTTCCAAAGCTGCCTCTTCCAGCCAGAGCAAACCACAAGATCACGGGAGGACAAGAGCGCTGCGCTCGTGGCTTTGTTTGCCCCAGAAGGAATTGATTTGATGAGAAAGGAAATTGGCTTTCTTTAATCTGTCCTTGTGCTAATTCCGCAGAGGAAGGCGTGAGACGGCTTGCCCTGGCAAGGAAAAGATCAGCCACTGCACCGACGGTTCTCGAAACTGAACCACCCCTCTGTGCCAGTCGGTTTGTGCTGTTTGTGAGGATGGAGGTGTTTCCCAGGCCATGGCCCATGGGAAGCGCCCTCAGACCACAACTCACCTCCAGGGCCAGTGGCAGCTGGGGCCCCTGCAGAGCTAGTAGCCAGCACGGCTTGGCCCCGGGTATGTTATGGGTCCCCTTACACATGCACCTTCCTCAGATGATAGGGGTCTTGCTACTGCCTTCACCAGGGCCAGGTTTTCTCCAGCAAAAGCCAGGAGGAAGGAATCTGTGCTGCTTCTTATCTCTGGGGAGTTTGACTGCTCCTCCACATCTCTTTTCCAAACCCCCTCTCTGAGCCCAGTAGGACAAGAATGAGGATGTTCCTCATGCACCAGCCACGTGTGTGAGAACAGGTTAGATTTGATCACCCTTTCCCATTAAAAATATTCTTTGACAGAATCACGAGAAATTTTAAAAATCTATGGGGATATGGTTTCCTGACCAGTTCCAGGCTGGCATTTCAACTGAAAAGGGGGAAATGGAATTAATGAGTAGGAGGACCATGAGTTAGCTAAGATGCCATCAGAGAAGAGCTAGAAATGGTGCAGTTTTATTCTATACAACAAAACCTAAAAATACAATGAATAAATTATACAAAAGCCTAAGCCAGGATTATCCTGGATCCCTTTCAATGCCAAACAGCTCTCCCAAGGTGACTAAACATCATCACTGTTGCTTGCATAGAAGGTCATTTAGATACAACTAGCAAAGGGGTTTAAAATTACCCAGTGACCCTGGGCACCCCGTGTTGAACTTGTTTGAGGCATCGCAGAGGCAGGAGTGGGAGCACTGAGCCTTGCTCTGCTGGGCTTCATTATGCTTAGTTAGTTTAGTAGCACACCATTGCCTTTAGCAGAGCTTGTGCAGGGATTACAAAGCCTATTGTAAGGGCTTCCCGGCGTCTGGTGGAGTCCCTGCCCCTTCCTTTCCATGAGATGCCCGTTCAGGGGTGCCAGGTCTCTGGCCAGGACTCTGCAGGCAGGAGAACACAGGGTGCCGGGCACGGCTGCTTCTGCCTCACCTGCCCCACCACAACACTCTGAAAAGGGGCAAGGTGTCCCCCAAGCCACAAGGAAATAGCAAATGGAGCCAAGAACAACACACAGGTTACAAAATCCCTCAAGAACAGGCAAATCCACAAGTGGGTAAAGTGAAGAGAAGGGGAAGGAGAAGGGGAAGGGGAAGGAGAAGGAGAAGGAGAAGGAGAAGGAGAAGGAGAAGGAGAAGGAGAAGGAGAAGGAGAAGGAGAAGGAGAAGGAGAAGGAGAAGGAGGAGGGGAAGGAGAAATGAGTGGAGTAGGACAGCAGAAGCAACACTGCCTTTTTGCAGACAAACATGGGCTCCAGGAAGGGGCCTGGGCTCATCTTCAGGTCTGGTCTGTGCTCCCAGAGACTGCACTCTCCCATATGACTTTAACATGCTCTAGCTGCCCTCGGTGACAGTGCAGAGCCTGGTGCCTCTCAGCTGGACGTGTTCCAGAGGGTACAGCTCCAGCATTGACGCAAGAGGAAAAATCTCCGGGATGGAGTTAGTCAGTTTTTATGCTGGATTGGATTTGAAGAAGCAGCTGACGTCGGCTGAAGCATCCGTTCCTTATGGTGCTTAGGTTAAGTTTGCAACGTGTCCAATGAAATACACAGCAACGCAGGGAGAGGATTTATCCCAGTGGGAGCCCTGTAGATTGTGCAGCCTCCTGTTAGCATGCTGAGCCCTGCGGTTTATTGTTTGTGTTAATTTGTTTGTGCTAACACACCGTGTTGTGTTAGCGATTAATATATAACATCATCTGCCACACCAAATCCCCATGAAAACATATGAGCTCCAGAACAAGTGAAATTGAGCTGTTCTGTGCTGTGACAGGGGACAAGGTGGAGGAACAAGGAATGTCAAGGGTATTTCACTGGCCTGACAGAAAAGGGAAAACGTCCTTGCAAGGAAAAAATCCTTACAGGGCAGTGTACAGCAACCGCAGGCAGAGAGCTTTGGGAGACACCTCATCTCCTGACAGTGACTGAGCTCCATTATGCCCCCCCCGCGCAGGACTGTGCCCATCTGACTGCAGCCCCATGCAGGGTGGCACCATCTGCCCCCCTCGTGCGGAGGCGTATCCCCCCACAGCCAGCCGGTGTGTGTGCGGCCGCTCCAGCGGCACAAGGCGCCTGTGTGGGTCAGGCCTCGGCGACTGCACCCAAAGGAGAGCCAGGCTGGCTTTAGCCAAAATAAATGTCTGCACAGGATGCTGCTGCCGGACCGAGG
>JAHREE010000158.1:994836-1047827 GCA_033628505.1 Tringa tobata
AACTACGACTACGGGCCCCGGTAACGGCCCCGCCGAGCCGCCGCGGCGCGAGGACCGCCTCCCCCCCCCTTCCCGCCTTTCCCTCTCTTCCCGCCTTACGAGTGAGCTGATAGGCCAGCCTGACTGATCGACAGCCGGAGCGCCCAATCGCAGGAAGCCGGGAGCTCCCCTCACGCTCCCCACCCGTCGTGAGGGCGGCGGCGACGGGCCGGGTGCTGCCCGTGGCGGTGTGACCCGCAGCTGCACTTTGATAAATGAAGCCATATGTCGTTATCTCCCTTCTCCCTGCCCCCGCGCCTCCGTCCGTGCGGGTCCACACGAGCGCGCCGGGCACCGAGGGCCGTCGGGCCTCTGGGAAACGGTGGGAGGACGGGGAAGCGGCCGCCATGAGGTGATTTGCCCCCTTCCCGCTCGCCCGACGGGTCTCCTCATGGAGATTTGGTGATTTTGCCACCGTTTTTTTTTTTCGCTGGCACCGGTGTTTCCCGGCCCAGCAGGACGGGCAGCGTTAGCACCGAGCAGGGAGGGCGGCAGGGCTGTCGGTGAGCTCTGCCGGGCCCGGATTCTGCACGTCGATATAAGTCTCTCTTACCTCGGGGACGCTTGGCCTCATTCACAGTTGGCTCAGGTAGTGCCTCGAGAAGACTGTCAAAGGAAGCAGGGTTTAGCTTAAGGGAACACTTTGAATTTTCATGTCAGAACTAATTGTCCCCTTCTCCCCCAGTCCTGACCTGCTTCTCGGTGTTGGGGTTCATGCGGCAGGTTGATCACAACAGGGTTTTCTGGAGCTGTTGAGGACCCCATGGCCAAGAGCACAGCCATGTACAGCATCTTGTTTTCACAACAACAGATGCTAAAGTTTAAAAACCAGCCTGGGGGTGGGGGGATACCTGCAGAGTTTAGGCTGTGTATTCTCAGCAATAGTTTGTAAACTGACTGCTGCCCAGCACTGCCTCCCAACACCCCTCCCCGAGCTCTTGCTCTTTTCCCTTGAGAGGTGCCTTTTAGAGGAAGTTCAGGGTGTTTTTCCCAGAATGCCTCACCCTTTATATTTGGCTGACCCAAACTGCAGTGCTCCCAAAGCACCTACTCTGCACCTACCTACTTGCTGTATCTTCCCTCTTAGAGCTGGTAAGTACCTTTTTCCTTTAACATCTTTCTTCTAGCAGTCTTTCCTTATCGTCCAAAAGATGGGCCTGTTCATCACAGTTTCTCTAGCCGTGTGTTTTGAATAGTTGGCTTGTTGTTTTTGTCAGATGCTCACCAAATGGCAGTCCCTTTGTGTTCAGAGAAGGTATTGAACAGCTCCTCAGCTGCGCTGGTATACAGTATTATGAACACTCCTGATTCTTCCATGTGACTCTATGAAAAGAAGGGGGTTATTATTTTTTTTTTTTAAGTCCTCCATCCATGTTTGTGCATTTTCACTACAAACCTTTTAAAACATAATCTCTCCCTTGTGCAGGTGGCAGTGTTGATAGCAATGTTTATTCGGTCTCTGGCCGTGGGCTTTGGGCTTCCAAAACTTTTTGGAAGGGTTTAAGAAGGGATACAGGCTAACATGAATATTTTATGTATATTTTTTTTTTTCTGTTATAAAAAATATATCTGGATCCATGAAAAAGACTTGTGCAAGAAATATGTATTTTATTTGATATTTGCAGTGAATTGTGAGATTCTTAGTGTCTGACTAAACCATAATTAATGTTCTCAGAAAGGTTGATGTAAAATAGCCTTGTGCTTATTATTAGTCAGTGGGAAATGGCTCTCGAATGTGCTCTGTTGCTTTGCCGCTATTATTTCAGAGTTTTCAGTATGATTTGTTACCTGTAAACTGGTTAGTGCCAAAGCTTTGGTCAAAAGTTTAATGAAGTTGTTATATTTATTATTTCTTTCAAAGATTATACAAACATATATTTTTTTCCCCTTGATAGTTGCAGTGTAGGAAAAACATGAAGATAACCAAAGAATCGTATCTGGAAACAGTGTAGATACATGTAGATATTTGTAGATATATGTAGATAATCTTATTTCATTTAAATTGAAAAGTCATTGGACAGTGACATTTATAAATGTTTTTCCTCTTCTTTCTTTCTTTCATTTCTTGTTTAATTACTTGCGTATATTTGTTGATTTGTCTGCTCTGAAGTCTAAATATCCCCTGCAAATCGAGTTCACTTAAATAGGGAAGGAATAGTAAACTGGAGCTGTTCAGTCTGAACAGACACTGAGTCTCCACAGACAAATGCTCCTTCCCTTCTCTCTCCCTGGGTGCCGGAGCTGCCCACCTGTCCTTACGCAACAGCTTGCAGGGTGGGGGTCCCAGGTTGAAATGGCTACAGTACACTTCTGTTGGTATTGGTAAGCACCCCTTTTCTTTACACGTACATGGAGTGCTGCAAGAAGCGTCACTGGCTCTCAGTGCAGATCGACCACACACACCTTTTCAAATGTACTTTACGACACAAGAGCTGAGAGGACTGCATGACCCCAGACACCAGGACTAAACCGTGCTCTTACAGAAAGTGGCTCAAGGTCCTTGCCTTGAATTGGAATGTAGGAATTTTAATTTATCTCCATTAGAAGAAGAGAAAATCACAGAACTTCAACCTATGGCTGTGTGCCCTCAGGATCACTAGTCTGTCCTCTCTGCTAGAAGAACCGCTACAGCAGTCCTGTGTCTGAATGGGAAGGAGACACCATGGAGCTGTATCAAGACTACAGTTTTAACTATGAAAATGGTATTTCTAACCTTGATTTTAGGCCATCAACATGCAAGGTGCTTATATATGTTAGTATTAATCATATTAGTAAGCATTTCATGTCATGTTTTAGTCCTTAAATCAAGGTTCCTCGGGGCTTTGACTAGTGTTTCCTCCTTGTATCGCTATATCTATCTCACCGGATGGGAGCGTTCCAGACATGGAAAGCAAGCAGGGTTATTTTTCTACCACAAAAAAGATCCACTTCAAACAAACACACACACACACATACCCCCCATGGCGCTGCACATGGGGTGGTAGAAGCCTTTTGAGAATCACAGAAAATCTGTAGCACTTTAATGTCATGTTACCTGTCAGCCAGTTAGTCAAGGTGTATCGTGCACAGGCCATGCCTTCTCTACATGTATTGCAGGTTCACTCGAAAAATGACTTTTATGATTTGATTACATGTGTGTTTAAACTTCGCTCAGTACATGCTGTCACCAAGGTCCATGGCACACACTGGGAAAGAAGGCTGCAGAGTTTCCAGACAATGCGTCCACTTATGGTCGCCTCGAGTCACACATAACACTGTGTATTTAAAAGCTGCTGGTAAAACAGGCCCGAGCACAGAGGGTACAAGCACCCTTTGTCTCTTCCAAACAGGGCTACAGAATAAATTAGCCATGTGGCTCCATTTTCCAGAGGTACAGGCTGAATTTACTGATTGCTCCAAATGTCTGAAACCTCCGTGGATAAATATAGGGTTAGGCACCCACAGGTGAAACAAGGGAGGTCTTTGCTTGATCACTTACCCCAACACTGGGGATAGCTTAGGGTCTCGGGAATGGTTTTGTGGTGGTGGTTTTATTTTTTCCCTGCTAAAGGATCTAACTATATTCAATGTAGGATAGGAGCATAGGGATGAGAATTCTGTGTGCTTGCAGTGTTCATGCACATCTTTTACACACTTCGTGGATGTACTTTTTAATCTTTCTTCCTGTTCAGGGAGACTCTAGAACTGCTTTAGGTGGACCTGTGAAGGTGGTCCCCAGTAGATGCCTCTCAGCATCCTGAGGTGTTGCATCTCTTCAGTCAATCTCAAGCGTGCATACACATGGCCAGTGCCAGGGAGCAAGTGCTCTGGTTCCTTCATGCTACGGTCTGCGGTTGCAGGGTGGGGATTGCCCCGAGGGCTGCAGTAAGCATAAAGAGGCATTTTGCAGGCACCATGCCACTGGGGGACAGTGTGGGTCTCCCTTGAGCTAGGGGCTTCCTAGCGCATCCCTACAGGGAGCCGTGGCTAGTGGGGCTGCAGGGCTCAGGGCCACCTCAGCTGGTGTGCTGCCCTCCCTGCCACACACACCTTATTCTCGCCAGCAAGTGGGTTCGGCTTGTGACGCCCGGATCCCCGGCCAAGGGGCAGCTGCACTTTGGTCTGGTCTGAAAGGCAGAAGAAACGCGCGCCGGTGCTGTGTGTACGTGTCTACCTAAAAGCATCCCTTCAGCCGCTGGGAACACGTCAGGCACCCCCAGGCTGGGGCTGGGGTGGAAGCTGAGCCCCGCTGCCCGGAGGAGAGCTGGAAGAGCTAAGGCAGTGGTACTTGCAAAGCCAATTTTAGCACCTTTGTCCAAGGAGCTCAGAGGGTTGCTGTGAGCCTGTTGGAGGCGGTGGGGGAGCGTGTGTGCACACGGACATGTGCTGGTCCTTCTCGCTGTTCCTGCTGTTGTGCGGTTTCCTGATGGGCTGAAAACAAACGCGGTTTTGCTGTCAGAGCGCTGAGCCGGTGGGTGCGATGGGCTGACCCGCCGTTGATGTTACCGGCCGGTGTAGCCAGGAAATGCCGTGTTTCCCGGGGGGCGGCAGAGGCGCACCCGGCCGTGCCTGAAGAGCAGGCTCCCTCCAGAGGGAAGAGCCGGGCACCGCACCTCATTCGGGCACACCGGGGAGAGGAACCCGCGCAGAACTTTTGCCCAAACATTCAAATACGCACTCTGAGAGAAAATATAGATTTGTTTTATAAAGCAAAAATTTGATCTTTGAAGCACACAGGTATAAATAAGGAAGTACAAATAATCTGTGAGTTAGAATTTGAAGATAATCAGCCTGCAATAATTCAGCTGTTGCTATAAGCTGGTGTTGTGAAGAGTGCAGTCTGCTAGAGTAAAGACCGGTATGTGTATATGTATGTAGCTTTTCTAAACGTATGCATTTTTTTTGTCCTCGTTTAATTATTTTAATTCAATTGATCAGTAAGATATTTAATTTACACCAGTGTTTGACACAATTAGATGAAAGGGACCGTACTCAAAGTTTTCTATTACTGGACATTATCATGAGCACAGCGTGTGCTTATAAAACATGCTCTTTAATAAAGTGAGACACCCCTTGTCTGTGGGAATCTAGTTACTCTGTCAGATGTTTGCTAATCTCCAAGAACAGTATTTCATACCTTTTTCTGCCCGGTATGTTGCACACATGAGCACTGCAAAAAGCAAAAGCTGGTTTTGAAGATATACATTAATTTTGAAAAATATGGACACGTCCCATGTACACTATATATGTGCATGTACAAGTCTGCTTTTGAAAGGTCTACCTCCCTTCAGGAAGCCTATGTAAAGTACTGTATGTGTTGCATATGCCAGAAAAATGCACTCATTCCCCCCATTAATAGAAATGACCTATTATAAATTTACCAAAGATACCATAGTTTATAAATTGGCCACATATGTCTGTGTAATATATTTATTATATCACATTTCATAGCATTTCTGTTTTATGAAATTCAGCCTTGACTATATCACATATGTTTTGCATATATGTGCAATAGTCGGCCAAATGTATCTGAGTAAAGTATGATAAATGCTTTCTTTCCATATGGGAAATTAAATGTTTTTCCAGATTTAAAAAAAAAAAAGTTTATGAAGAGCAGCCTATACAAAATAATTACAATAAATCACTCACTTCTATTTAGGTTAAAATTATACATTTGAACTACTAACAAAGTGATTAGGAACAAAAGCCAGAAAAGTCACATTTAGGACCTAATTCTACAAGGAGACGGAGCAGCAGAATGGGAAATGCATACGCACTTTCAAAACTTGCTGCTACACAGTATAAAATCATGCACTTGCACAGCAGCTTCCATCGTATGCTCCCAGAGGGGGTAAGGATAGTCTCTCGTCACCTCCCTGAGAAGATGAGCATGTCATACTATGTGCCTCACTCAGAAAGCAAGTGCCCTCCCACGTCTCTGCTAGCCTAGTTCCAGCTGCAGAGTTTTGTAGTTCTTGTGTGAGCAGCCCTTAGTGGCCGTTGGTGCTGGAGAAGGAAAGGGCATGTTTTCCTGTTCTCGCTGAAGCTGGTTCTGGTAACTGCCCCCGGTGTTTCAGCTGGTGCCATTGCCATGTTCTGCACCTGCCTGGGATGGGGTCATTGCACAAGTGCCCAGCTACGCAGACTGAAGTCCTTGGGCTGGGGCTGTAAACTGTAAAAGGAAGTTAAACATGGAATAAGCAACGTGTAAAACATGGAAAAAAACCCCAACACCTTGGTGTGAGGTGTTTGCAATATTATTTTTTTTCAATTGTTTTGGCTTGGCAGATGGACAAGGGCTCTGTGCTTGTGTTTGCTTTTTTCACTCTGCTTGCCTAGTGCTCCTGCTGTCCCTCGTTCCGGGGGGCAGAGGGTTCCCCTTCTCCCTCCGTGCGAGCTCCAGCAGCGGCCGTCGGGGCAGTGGAGGGGCTGCAGGTGAAGCCTTCCCCTTCCAGTCATGGGAACAGGGCAGAGCAGGGGTGGGGAGAGGGGGGTGCAGGGGCCCTCTTCCCAGGCTGGTTTTATTTGAGCACTGCCTTACACATTTCTTTTATTTCAGCAAACATGAAGTGAGTCTTTCATTCTATTCCCTTTCCTGCTTGTTGTCAACTACTTCAAACCAGATGGGCTCAAGAGATAAAACTATAAAGACTCAATGTCTCTATTTAGCATGATGCCAAGTCTGCATGCCATCAAAATATCTGAGGCAAAAAAATCTGAAAAGACAATACTTACCATAAGTATTACGTTAAAAGCAGCCTAGATGCTTCTCTGTGAACATAGACAATGAATCACTAAGATTTCGTATCAGCAATTTTTTTAATTACCACAAAGACAAATGCCATGTCCACATTCTCTGCCATGTTTAAAGTTATTATGTAGGCCCAATGCACCGACTTTCCTCCTCCCTGGGTCAGAACATGTTTATAGCAAGCAGTGCCGTGGGTGCCTGGAAAATGTACCTTTGCATGCATGAGACTCCAGAGCTGCAGAGCAGAATAATGGCTCAGCATTTTAACAACTTCCCCAGATTCCCTGGCTGGACATAATCAGGATCAATCAACCCTGCAACTGGTAGGAAAAAGAGATCATTGCTGAGGAAGTGCCAAAGGATTTCTATAGTATTTTGCTGCCCTAATTTACATATACTGTGAATAAAACCTAGGAGGAAACAGCATCCAGCTATAATCTAAATCTACTCTAACAGCTCTTTTTTTTTTTTTTTTTTTAATTATGACTTCGAATTCTAATAGGCAATTGTCAGAATTATTTTTTTCAGTGCCATCTTACTCTTCTCTAAGGAGATGGTCACTACTGTTCTGGGATGGTTCTTCTGCGGTGCATCTGGCTGCTTCAAGACCTTAGTCCCTCCTGCCACTATTTTCAGTGGCACTGTAACATTTGGCATTACCACTGTTCATAGCAATAAAGAAATAAATACATGCTCCTCTGGGTGAGCACAGGCTTATTTAGACGTGTAGGCTGCAGTTTACAGGATTTCCTAGTGGGATGAATGGGGGATGGTGGGGATGTAAAATCAAATACTTCTGAAACTGAATGAGCTGGTGTACAAGTTTAAAAAGACAGACCTGTCAACATACGCCTGTGCTGGGTACTCTTCTTCCCGGCCATCCTTGTCCTTTTCCCATAAGGAATCTGGCACTTGCCGGAGGTGGTTTGCTTCAAGACTCTTGGTGCTTTCCAGAATCTTTGTATCCCCTAACTTACAGGGGCAAGTGCTTCTTTGTTTTGATTTTCCCCCTCACCCCCCCTTTCCCCTCCTCTCATGCTGCCCTAAAAATCAAATTCCTCTGAGAAAAGTCAGAATAAAGCAGTACACAGTAATGGTAGTAGAACATACAGATATATTTCATATGAGAAAATGAGCAAAACAGTCACAACTGAGAGACTATGTTGCTATGGTCCCAACTGTGTGGTTTAATCATACATTGTAGCGTCAGAGGGTTTTTTTGGGATGGATTGTATTGAAGGGGAATAAACCACTAATAGCTAAAAGAAAATCTACCTACTCGGACGTGAGCATTAAATGTATTTGGGGGTGTTAGTACTCTGGAACAAAATTCTTAATAGGCTGAGTAAATGCAGCTGACGATAGCATTGCAAAAGCTTAGGGGAGCGGATGGCTCAACCAAGCAGACCCCTTATTTTGTGGTGTTTCATAAGGGGTGGTGGTAAATAAAAACCATACCCAAGAATGTGGTAAGGTCAGAGGACAAAGAATTTGGTATACAGAACGTGGCTACTTGTTCCATGCTTACTTTGACATTGTTGGCAAGTTTCACGCCTGGCATGCTTCAATTTCAGTCTATTTTAAAAGTTACTTTTCTCTCTGCTGTTCTGATAGTGCAGACATGAGGGGGTTTTGCATTTAATTTCATACTGAGATCCTTAAATAAATTGCCAAAAAATACTAGGAACTCAATTTTGGATAGTTTTCTTCGCATTAAAAAAAACCAGAAATGCTCCAGCATGCCCCAGAAGAGAAGGGCATGGATTAAACACACACAGGTTTACTTGGAAAGACTACCCTAGAAGGGGAACCCAGGCTGAAATTGCAGAATACTGCAAACAACAGCACAAACATGCCTTCTTCCTTAGTCATTGCCATGGCTTTCTTGGTAGCACCCTGGTCACGCTTAAACATCAAATGTTGTGTCTCAGCATTGCTGTAACATTGCTAGTATTAATCCAGGCAGTCATGTGCCATGTTTTATGTCATGATCCATACTTTCATACCACAGACACACAGCCAGAAAAGGAAACACATTGATTTAGCGCTCGGTAATCCTTGTTTAATCCCCAGTCCTTTGGTTTACATCACTAACATGGCTCCTGCAGTAGTCAGTTCTATCTTTGTTCTTGGCAGGCTGAATTAAAGGAAAGATTTATTAATTTGTAAGTTGGCTTTGTAAGATGCATCTTAAATGTGCTAAAAACCAAAGCAGTCCAGGAGCCAGTATTGACTTAACTATAAAAATCTGCTCTTTAAAATTGAAAACTTTGCAACAATCCAAGTCAAGCTGCAGAGAGTAATTTATTTGCTTGCTAATGCAATTGCATTGTAGAGGGCTAAATTTAACAACTGCCTCATTGCCGGCCCTCAGCCTACTTCCTCTTCCACTCATTACTACAAATACAATTAATCTCCTCTTTCTTTGCTCATCTACACCTGCAATGCTTTATGGCTCATGTACTGATAAGAGAAAGGGGTTGGAACTAATGGATTCATTTGCAAAAAATGCTAGAGGGTCAGAGATCACCATTCATTCCAGTGGTGATAAATATTCCGTGTAATTGCTGCACAAATGCTAGTGTTTGGGATTTATTTCTATTAGTTTATGAATGCTGGTTCCTTTCTTCCCTCTCACAGTGCCAAAGATGATGATTCTTGGGAGGAAGCCTTTTGTAATAATTTAGCTGTCATTGCCTTCACTCCTGACTCCTTTAGGCCAGGTACAGGCTAGTCCTGCTACTTTCTGGCAGGTGAGATTCCAGAGCCAACTCCAGCAGCTTAAGGTGGCTCCTCGCTCACAGCCTCCCTGCAAGCAAGTCAGCTGAAGTCTGGAGTGATAACTGTGCTCGTGTTACAATTGTAAAAAGCTTTAAATGTTTTCCAGAAAAACAACTTGTTAATTTCCTTGATGCAATCAGACAACTGTATTTGACAGTCTCTAGCAATATAGACTGTCTTTCCTGTTGGAAATCATTCTACTTCGGGAAAGTCCAGGTCAGTTCCTTAAGCAAATAAACTTGTACGAGACTGTAATTCATATTCAAACTATGGCATTTAGCCTCAACTCTAAATCAAACTAATGTAGTCTGGCTGCTCATTTCAAGGAAACTATAATGTAGAAAAAAATAATCCCTTTACTGAGTGTTTAAATAAAATCAGTGATGATGTAAAGTGTTAATTAATTGTTGTAATGTGCAAAAGTATCACACGGATAGTACTTTGGTAATGGGAAGTAAGTAAGGATAGGATGGGTCTGTTCTTGCAAGTAGATCTGCAACGTGTCCTTCCTCTTGAAGCTGATGAAACTCTTCACCCCTGTGTCTGGCTGCTGGTAAGATTACAGATGCGGTTCATGCCCTTGTTTTCAGTTTGTGTTTGCATGACTGAATTTATTTTTAAATCTACCTAGTCAGACAAACATCAATATTTAACCCCCAGTGCAGGGCGGTAAGTTTGATGTGAAGGTACATAGTAATCTTCAGCGTATCTTCCAAAAGACCTATGAGTAAATCTAAACATCCCTTGAGAATCTCCATAATTGGATTGACATGAAAAATGCCATTGACAGTAAATGGCATTTTTCAGAGAAAAGAATATACTCAAGAGTTCCTAACTTTCAGGCTCTGATCTAATATTAAGACATGGGGAATTAATCCATTCTTGCGAGGAGCCTGCCACTGTGCCAATATCACTGCAGTTGCATCAGAAGTTATTTCCCACAGTGGCTGTAGGATGCCCAGGCTGTCATTAAGGATGCCTTGTGTGTATTGCTTTGGGACCTGAGGGCTCACACACAGGGGAAGCGCTGCCTGGGGAGAGCTGAGCACCAGCCCGGCAGCCAGCCCTGCAGGGGCAGGAGATGCCCTGGAGCCTCCAATGGCCCTGGGGCATGAGGTGCTCGTGGCTGGCGTTCACAAGGAGGGCTGTGCTGAGCGTGGAGCTGCCCTGAAACGCTGCAAAGATCTGGCATCTTAGTCCCACTCCAGTCTGGAAACTGGCTTCTTACCCCTTACAATGTGCTCTGGTGGCACGGCTGCCTTTTCCTGTCCAAAGGAGGAGGAGAGAGCGATTTCTTCTCTACCCGGACCAGGCTTGGCCCTTCTCATTTCCTGCCATAACCATTTGCCCAAGATGGGCGAGCCCTGGATTTCCTTTCCTTTTCTGCTGGATGGGCACTGGACCTTCAGCCCAGTCTGTCGAAATTGCCCGACAGTGTAGGCTGCTGTTTGCTGCCATGGACAAGAGGAGTCACACCTCCCGGCCACTCCTGCACCCCAGAGCCACTGCAGACTGGCTCTCAAGTCCATCGGGAAGAAGGAGGAGGAAAGGAATTTTAATAGTGAGGATGCACAGTTGAGAGAGGAAACCGAGTGCGGGTTCACAGTGCAGGTACTGACTATGTGTCTTGTGGGTTAGAGTTTTTTGTTTGGTTGGTTTTGGCTTGTTGGCTTTAGGGGTTTTTTTGAGTGACGAGCTGTGGAAACTGAAATTTTGCTCAGAAGCTAAGCTTTTCAGATATCCAAAAGCATGTTGGGCTCCAGTACTGAGCAGTCCCCTCCTCTGCGTGGGAGGGGGATGGTGGGTGGAGATGGAGCACTTACCATCTACACAGTTCTGGCTGATGTAATGAACACCAGTCCCCCCCCCTCGCTCAGGATCACTTAAAATTAGGCTTTAACTTTCAACTGCAATGCGATCCTCCATGCAGCTACTGAATAGTAAAGAAACAGTCAAAGATATGCATTATTTAAAGTGTCATCACACTCCAAAATGTGTAAGGCCAAGTTTTATTGAAGAAAGCCTGGCAGCAGCACCCTGTTTCTGTGTTTTAATGGAAATAATATCGGGCTTGGTACGCAAGACTTTTAGTCCAACAATATTCTCTGCCTGTAAAGCACAGCTGGGTACCAGACCCAGACCTTAATTTGCTTGTGTGTTTTCCCTGAAATAATTTCCAAAGCCTTTTGATGTTGCTGTTCACTACAATGCTGATGACTTTTTCTTTCATGTCCAGCTCTGTACAGAGGTGGAAACAAATATTTCCAGTAAAGTATCAACAGTGCACAGCCTGGGCACAGAACACTTCAGTTTGTAAAGCTGAGTCCTGGTTTCCAGGCCACCTCCTATTTAACAAACTGGCCCTTGCTAATTGTTTCAGTGGGCCACTTGTAACTGCAGCTTCGAGCCTGGATACAACAGGAATGAACAGACTGTTGTGTGTCTAATATGTTTTAAAAGAATGCAAATGCTGCTTCATGATTCAAACAAAAAAAACCTTCACAAATTAATTTCAGCTTCCATGACCGCAGAGATGACAAGTTAATGGAGCCATTTGCGCTGTATGGATAAGGATTTATCCATGCAATTCCTCTAAATGTTAATGGGAGTTGTGTGGCTGAATCCCAGACTTGCCATGCTGAAACTCACCCCGAACTCTCCAAGGAGAAGGGCGCTAATTGGATTGCTGAGTTCAAATCCTCCAGCTAGCCAGTCTATGGAAAGGATTTAGCACTGACTCTGTAAAGGGCTTTACACAGCTTTGCAGTGCTGGGCAGGGGAAGATTTTTTCCCCTTTCTTTCTTGTGATTAATTGTGAGGCTTGAGGTGACAGGAGACATAATGAAATTCATAAATGCCAAAGGCCGTCCCTAGTCACATTCCTGGCTGTTGGTTTAAGTTAGAAGCTGACAGCGGTGTGAACAAATCAAGGTTGGTCTGATAGCCTTTCAGCTGTGGGGAAGAAAAAGTAACTGACAATGAGAAACCACTGGAGGTGGTTTAATGGGTATAAATTTTCAGGAAAGAGTGATATTTTACACTGATTCAGCTTCTTGGATACATAAATGACTTACAAACAGATGTATTCTGCCCCCACCGCAGTCTGAGGGATTCCAGTCCTTTTTCACCAAAGAAGAAAATGGCACAAGTTGTTTAAGCAACCTGCCAAAGAAAAGCTGTTGCAAAACCTGTAGCAGAACTCAGTGACTTGTTCTGTGTCTTCCTTTGTGACTGCCTATAACAAGCTGCTTGTTATAAATTTTAAAAATCCACTTCCCTCTCTGGAAAACAAAACTTGCAGCTTGAACAAGCAGCTTAAGAATTAACCTAGAACTCTCACTTCAGCCTGGAAATACATTCTGTTACTTCCCCACATCCAGGTTTGAATTACAGTGTAAAGAATTGCTTCCCCAGTCCTCTTCTAGTCCATGACAGGGCAGAACATGTCACGTCTGAGCATATATTGACCAGATACTGATGCGGTGATCTTTGGAGCCAGCTGCCAGCAGCCGCTCGGCGGGGTGTCTGTGATCCGAGAAGGCCAGGCACTGGACAGTGGCAGTGTGGTAGTCCAGCACTGCCAAGGGCTTCAGCTTTTTCCAGCCAAAGATTCTGATGCGATGATCCCACCCTGCTGTTGCTAAAATCTTCTTGTCTGGCCGGATGGTGACATCAGCTATGCCAGCGTTGACAAGTTCGTGTGTTTTGTAAACCTGTGTGAGAAAGTTATAGATGAGCTCTTATTATTTCAACAGAAGCCAAAGGAACATTTTGTGGCTTTAGAAGGGACAGTGTTCACCTGCCCACACTGGTATCACAGGGGCAGTGTGGAGCTTTTCACCACATGGTGGCTGGTGCCTTAAGTGAGAACAATTATAGACAAAGATGGAAAAGACCTTAACTTGAGCCTGTCTATCTCTAGCACCATCCTCTAAAAATAAAAGTGTCCCTGGCACGTTTTTGCCTTTAAAGCTGTTTGTATTCTGTCACAAGTGAACCTTTGAGACACAGACTACAAAGCTTTGCTTTTTTCTTCTAGCTATTCTTGCATGAGCTGCAATGTTCAGACCTATGGCTATGTATTTTCCCTGCTTTTGCAATATTTCCATGCTGAGATTCTGAGCTGATGTTTAAACTACCTGCTACTTATTTCTACTACTGTGGTCCCTCTCAAAAACCCCAATAAGCTGTGGTAGCATTTACCACAATCTTGAGAAAGGAATGCTTCCAGGAATTAGGTTACAGTGTCAGGAAATCTGTATTTCTAGTATTCCTTCCCAAGAGACTTTTATTTACACCAAATTCCAAGAAGGGGATTATGACCAAGTTATTGAGTTCAATCTTGGAAGCTTTTTGTTACTGTTTGGAGACTACTGGGGCACAAGTTTCTGAGGGGCACAATTAAATGGGAAGGCATTTAGCTTCCTTCAGGAGGTACTGGGGCTACACAAGACTTGGCCCTTGGAAAGAAAAGTTTTCACTTCACTGACATGCGTTTCCTCTGAAGCACAGGGGAAAAGCTCTATAAAACACACTTTTGCTGTTCTCACCTCAGGTAACTTGTATTAGTCAGCAGCTACCTCTGAAACACATGCAGTGTGTGCACCAGAGTGTATGTGTATGTGTGTGTGTGTGTGTGTGTGTGCACCTTTTTGTGGGGCTGCTGCTGTAAAACCTGTGCTTTTTGCTGGGATGGCTGTACCCAAACTCCCCAGTTACGCTCACGCAGCATGGCTTCAGTGGGGTTTTTGTTGGCGTGTGCCCACTGGCAAGGGAAGGATTTGTTACTTGCATCACCAGCCTGGCAAACGCAAGATGGGCCTTACTCTATAAACGAGATTATTAGCTAATGGCTATAGCCAATCCCGGGCGTGGTGCTTCCCATCGTTACTGTCAATTATGTGGGCAAGATCCATACAGCAAAATCAGGGCGACTGGGAGAAATTGCATGTCATCAGCAAGCTACAACTTGAAAATGAAGCCTGTAATGGTGATGCCTTTTGGCTATGGAACATGAGGGAACAGTGGGCATTTGTGCACGATCTGCAAATACAAGAGGTGAGAGAGAAAACAAAGCAGAACAACTTGCTCAAGGTCTATGCAGCCAGGTGAAATCCTGCTGCCAGGATTTGTGCCATCCAGTCACTTACGGGCAACTACTGCAGTCAGCTGCATACTAACACCATTTCCTAACCAGAAAAGGAGCTCGTAATTAAGCAAACAAAGAGGTAAAACAGGTGAGCTGCTTTCAGCCAGTCATGAGCAAGGAAACTCACAACCAGTAGCAGATGCAGGAAGAAATTCTCATATGCTGAAGCCAACAGACACCCACCTCTCGCTCCCTCCTTAACACATACTGTCTATGATTTTCCTTTTTTTCCATCTCCCTCTCTTACACCCAGACCATGCCTTTAACCCCTATTCTTATTAGAAAAATAGCCAAGATAGTGGCAGCCTAAGCCTCAGCATTTGAGGAAAAGCCTCAGCAACCCAGCCAACAAAGCTTGTGCTCGTACTTACACCACAGCTTATGGAATTGTTTTTTTCTTGTCATATATAAAGGAGCTTATCAGATTTCTTAGTTCTACTTTGTTTACTCACCTGCAGAGGCTGTTTACCTCCTACATTCTACCACAAACATCATCCCATAATTGCACTATCTCATCCAAATCAGAAGGCTCATAACCAATCCTGTCATTTGCTGACAGTGATGATTTCAGCAACTTTCTTGTAGAAGACAACGCAGCAAACTTTCCCCATAGCAGTAAACTATGAAGTTACCTTCATCATCTATTCATTGACACTCTGGAACGTTGCCACTTAAAACAGAGCCCAAGTACCATCATTGCATCATTATTTCTCCAACGGCAGATAGCTATGCACCACGTTTACTTATTAAAACCTTTTAGAATAAAAATAATGTGCCACTGAGTGGCTTTCCAACATCTACCATTACCTCAGGTACCTGGAATGTCAGGGAAAAAAATCCCCATCTGGTTTATATTATTAATGCAATAGTGGAAAAAAACTTAATCTATGTCCTTGACAATCTCTAGTGCTCACATGAAAGATGCATTTTATTAGGGCATTCACACTATGCATGAAGCCCAGAAACATTACTTATAGTTTATAATACTTGGCATTTTAATTTCTTCTGAGACAAGCTACTATCTCTCGGTGTGATGTGCTGAAGATGTAACTAACCCTACATCTCCTGGGAATGTGGAACACAATACCTGGAATATTTCAGGTGAAGAACTGTTTGTTTTTCCCGTGCATCATACCTGTACCCCTGTGTTACAGTTAACTCCGAACTGAAAAGTGCTGTGGAGAACAGTATTTTCTTTGAATTTAGGAAAAAGCTGTGCTATAATTAATATGAAGGAACAGCTTCCTCTCCAGCACCAGAGTGTTTGAAGCTTTAAGGCGGCTGTCCTGATGTCAGATTTCTGACACCTTGGCCTTAGAAAACTATCCCCAATACCATGGTTCTTACTGGGACTTATCTATCACCTTCCTTCTGTGTCCCTGAGCTAAGGATGTGTGCAGATGTGTGCAGATGTGTGCCGATGGTGACAGAAAGGCTGGGGCAGGGGGAGGGCAGACATGACAAAACCCCCAAACTATGACAATTGAGCACCAGACTTGTTAAAACTCTTCTTTAGCACATTTGCTTAGTACATCTTCGCTACTTATTCAGAGTCTAGTCTTTCACTTCCTATCTCATTGCTTATTAAAGTTCAGCTGTTCTCCTGGGTGAGCACTGTCCCCCCCCCAGACTTCAGCTCAGTGGGTTGCAGTTACACCACCTGCACCGGGGTCCCAGTGCCCTACCCCGCTCCAGAAATGCAGCTTCTGTGGTGGTGCCTTACAGATTATACACCTTCAGTGTCTCTAGGTGAGGACTCACCATCGGATGTCCAAGCACTTGCTTTTTCTTCCTGTGACACCATTCAGAAAACAGCATGAGCTGCCCAAACTACCTAAAAAATCCTCACAAAAACTGCAAGCTGGAAGAGCAATTACTGTTCCTCCATGAGTTGGTGTAACCAGCAGCTCTCCTCTCAAGGATGGTGTGGGGCACACAGGGGCTGGTTCATGTCCTTTTCATTCTGTGTTCAGGGGACAACTGCCAGTGTGAAAAAGGTTAAAGCACTCACAGTGGAGAGGCTATGCACGGGCCATTTTAATTTTCATGAGCCTTATTTATGCACTTCATTTCCACACCTAGTTAAAACCTACTTAACCCCTTGGCACTGTTGGAACACTTGCTAAAGTTGTCTAGATTAAGCAATATTTATTGCCATTCACTAGCATGGCCCGAACTGGTGATTATGAGACCACCTTCTAAACCAGTCAGTCCAGGTTTGCGTCTCAGACACACACTGATAGAGCCAATTAACTTAGTTTCTCTGTCTCTGGCTGGGGCTCTCAAGGTGCCAAAGGAAGTTGGTTGCCTAAACCTCATGTCCTCTTGGTGCTGGCTGGGCTACTCCTACTCTTTTTGTTTGTGAAGTATTTAATGGAATATTTCTCTTTCCCACAGTGGAAGGAAACCTTTATCCATTCAAGCAGAACCTTTGGAAAAGCAATCCTTTGTTTCTCATTTTTATAACTCATTTATAATGTTTAGGACATTCCGAGAGCTGAATACTCCTAACGTGATAAATGAAGATACAGAGGCAATGGCTTGAGTAATGCTAGGCTTGTGTGCCTGTTGCAACTTTGGTAAAACCAGAAACATGTGAGAGAGGGTTTTTCCTTTTTTTTTTTTTAAATCCTCACCATCTTTTGCTAAGCCCAGTCACATAGCACAGACATTCTAACCAGTCTGTGATTAATTAGCTAGAGATCTGCAACAACTCCTCTTCATGACTAAATATTTTTTTTAGTCTATCAAACTGTTAGTGCAAAGTGGGATAAATGACACGAGCGGGCCAATGATCCTGACCTGGAGGTTCTGTTGCTCATTGAGGCTCCAGATGCTGAGCACCTTTTCAGATGAGCCCGAGATCCCCCTGGACTTCTCCGAGTCAAAGTCAAGGCTCATCACTGGCTCCTGGTGGCAAACGAGTTGGCTCAACGCTTTTCCTGTTGACAAATTCCAAAGCACCACTGATCCATCTTCATAGCCAGCCAGAAGTAAAGGCTGGGAACCGCAGTTGGGCTGATCAAGAGAAAAGTACAATTGAAAAGTAAATAGTCTGTTAGGAAAATTGTCAACCCCAGGTAGGTTTCAGTCCAAGCACCAATAAACGACAACGCTGACTGGTGTAGAAGTGAAACGTTTAGAAGTCTGAATGTGAAATCTTGATCATCCGTCCACTTACCAAAAGCATTGGTAGCTGCTGACATGCACTTCGGATTTTTATATCTACATATAAAATTCTATGTTTTAGAGATATAACATGTATCTAACACATACTTATATATACACATATAGAAAATTTCTCTCTGAAAAATCCAAACTGTTGCCCTCTACAACACCTGAAAAAAGGCTGCCTGAAGCTTTCAGAAGATTTACTTCATGACCTGAACTTTGCTTGTGCTCCTTAAAAAACCCAAAAGACTTGGAGCAGCTGAGTTCCAAACCCGCCTGGACACTTCCCGAGTGCCCAGCTTAACGATGCCAGTCCCACCCTGCCAAGGGGAGGGTTGCACACGGAGACTGGGGAGCATTTTCCCAAGTGCCCCAAGTGCTTAAAGGTAAACACTGAACCTCCATCATGAACCTCTGGGTGAGTCACCAAGGGGTTAACGGGCGCCCAAGTCCCACTGTAACCAATTGAAAGCTATTTTGATTAATGATGTCACAGGCCAAAGGGCATGGCACCCTGGGCAGACACCTAATTTATTTAAGCCTCTGAAATAACTCAAAGAAGGGAACATTACTGGATTACATGTCACACTTAAGGAAAATATTCATCATTGCTCCAGCCGAAAGACTAATGACCCATGAGCAGTAACTAGTTATGTGAGTGAAGATGCAAATCCCTAATGAAAAGCAACTAAAACCCAGGCATCTCTTCATGCCAGTGATTTCTTTAATAGGTGAAAAAACAGCAAACTAGGCATTGGGATTGTGATCACCTCATGCAGGGACACCCTACCCTACGAAATGTACCCACTAGCTTATTCAGCTCTTTCCAAACACCGTCAGATTCTACGGGCTTTGTTTGCTTGGTATTCAGTTCTAAATAAAGACATTGATAAAGAATTAATTATTGGCATCGCATCACATTGCTGATAAGGTTCCTCAAACTCGCTGGCTGTCAGTGTTGTGATACAAACCTGCGGTGGCCAAAGGCTCACAGCATCTATTAATGGTTCAGACTCTTCTCCCACTGGTTGTTATTTGTTCTGGGGGGGAGTTAAACTAACAAGAGATGGGTGGTCTCGGTAATAAGGCTGCCGAGGAAAAGCCTCATGTTTTTTCTCAGATTTATTCAGCCTAAAGAAGTGTTTAAATGCAGAATGGATCTCTCTGATGGGAAGAAACTTGTCCCTTAAAAGAAGGAAACCAAGGGGAAATGCCCGCCATCATCCCTCCGCACAGGGCTGCCCACTCCTGGGCTCCTTCCTGCAGCAGCCTCGCTCCTCGCCTTAGGACCCCTTTTCTTTTGAAAAGCTGGGGAGCAGGCTCTGGAGAGACAGGCCCCCCCAAAGGAGGTGTCTCATAATGCCCAGAACTGTGCATGATTTTTCTTTGCTAAAATAATGTCAGAGCAATGAAAGAATATATGTCAAATATATGTGAATTAGTGTTAACTCATCAGGTATTTTGGCTGAAGAGTACCTGTTTTTTAATACCAGGAAAAAGTTAAAAAAAATATCTGAATGATTAAAGAGTAAAGCCTTCAAAGCAAAACAAAATACTTCATAGGTATTTAATTAAGTTTAAAAAAATCCCCCAGTTTGGGCATTCTCCCCCTGCCCCCCCAGTTATTTGTACTGCTCTTCTACGAGCCCTGTGGTGCTCAGAACCCTCGCTGAGATCATGAGAGGGGAGTGCTCAGCAGTAGAGAAATGCCAGGCAAAGCCTTCGTGTGTGTGTGTGTGTGTGCGCGCGCGTGCACACTGTGGGCACCTCAGCTCAGATTTGAAATCCAGTGATTTGCAGGTGAGATCTAAGACGGGTCTATTTTAAAAACAAAGTATAGTTTTCTATGTAACGAGGTTCTCCCACACTCTTCTTCCTGACGATCCCTAACCAGCTGAAGTGTAATATTTCAGTGAGTACGTATACTTGAACAATAAAAGCTATTGAAAGATCAGGGGAGCTCTCTGATGCCTGGACTCACCAAGCAGTGGTGCACAACGGCCTATTTATTTCAGTTCCCAATAACAGACACTTCTGGCGAGGAGTTGTCACCATTCATGTTTTGGCTTCAGTGGAAAAATTAAATTATAAATCATTGTTCTTCCTAAGCAGAACATTTTGTTGTTGCATTTGGATAACTCTCAAGGAAGGAAGAGAAGGTGATCTGCTGTCAACTCAACAGGAATAATTGCTATAGTTTATATAAAGTAATAACTCTGCGTTTCCAGTTTCTACATGTATTATTCCTGTTGAATTATTTTGTTTGCACCATTACGCAACACGATGCCTTCCCCAAGGAGTGCAAAAAATTAAGGGAAGACGATCCTTACTCTTGCAACTGCTACCCCACCCAATTAGTAATAGCAGGAAGGTGTGAAGCTGAAGGGACGATGTATTCAAGAGTATCAACCTTCACAAGGAAAAAATCCATTGAATGAAGTAATGTATCTAATGACAGACCTAGTAAAATGAGAAAAAATAAAGAGAAAATGAGAAACCCAACAAAATAAACAGCCAGCAGTGTTTTTACTGCTTAGAAGACAGTGAGGCTTCATCCACGTGCCTGACCTAAGCCTCAGTTTCCATCTGCTCTGTAGCCAAGCTTCTCACTCGTGCTGCTGCTGGGAAGGTGCATTCTTGCCCGATACGTGGATGGATTTTTACTGACAAGCAGAAAAATATAAGAATACACAGCTGCAACCCCCAGCCTCTTGTTGCCGACAACCCTGCGCATGCTCTTGCAGCCCATTATGTGGCTCTCTCCATGTCAGCTTCTGTTTCAACTTGTTAATTTACTGTGCCATGAGCAATGTCAGACAGTCTCTTGGGCAACACGTTGCCCATAAGCGCTGGGCTGGGGAGGGCTCACCTCCCGGGTACGTGCCTATTGCCCAACGCGGGGCTGTACAAAGGAATCCTGGACGGCTTCTCTTCAGGAAGGGTGCAGCTGGGTTCCCTCCTCTTCTCCTGCTTTTATGGTACAGGGTTCCTCAGCGAGCCACTTCCAGGCACGCCGGAAACCAACGCAGAGCATCGCTTTGGTTCACCACATGTCATTATTTGCCCTTAAGAGTATCCTCCTCCCCCGTGCTTTAAACCGAGTTGCACACATTTGTAAAAGAGCAGGTACAGCTGTGAGACCGTGAGGGATTAGCTGTCCCAGCCTGCTGCAGTCTAGGAAGTTGTGGTGACTTCCCCCAGCCAGAATTTGCATGGAATAACTTACCTCTCCCAGTTCCCAGTCCTCTGCTTTATCCCCACTGGCAACAAAATTAAAAACTACATAAAATTAAGACTCTGCACCTGCTTTGCTTCCTAGAGGAATAGCAATATTAATGCATGTAGAAAATATGGCAAGACAGGGGACTTTTTTTATACAGGCAACAAAATTTTCAACACTGAACATTTCCTCGGTTATCTTCATCTTATTAAAATATGTCCAGGAGACAGAAAGCCCCATTCATTTCATTGAGTACTGAGCACTGATTGCATTTTTAGGAGAAACTTTCTGTTTAATAAAAGCCTAATCAGCCTACTTAATTTTCCTTCTTTTTTTTTTTTCCCCTAGTTTTTAATTAGAGCATGGGACTTGAACTGTGGCCTCTTCTACTTTTGTCTGAAGTCAGCAACTGAATTCCTCTCGACTTGAGTCAGTTCAGGACCTTGAGTGAAAACACGAAGGCCTCCAATTAACAACAGATTGGTAATTTTTTTCAGCTGAAACCAATAGAAAAGTTCAGATGAACCTGCAGGAGTAACATCCTTGAAATGGGCTGGGGTGGTCCTGCAGAGCTATAACCGTTCCCGGTCAGGGGGTTGAGCTGGGAATCAGCTTTGCCACCAATTCTTTGGAGACTTGGTGCCAACCACCTAAACTCCTTCCTCCCTCTGCTGCCACCTTTCTGTATTCCTTGTCTTTCACTGGGGGCACCCCATAAACACTATTTGCTGAAAACTCTGCAAACGTGGGTTTTTTTTTCATTAACTGCTTTTATTTACCCTTTTTGTCCAAAGTTAGTACAACCATCAATATTACATTCCTATTGTGTGTCTGGAATAGAAATGTTTGCAGAGTGCTTCCTTGTCCTGAGGGCACTGAAGTGAACGTAACCTGCCATTAAAATCACTGTTTTTAAGTAACCCAATCATTTCTCATCATTCTTAATGCAGCGAGAAACCATATCAAACAACTGGCTTTGGTAAGTCACTCATTTGCCTCTTGATTGATGCAAAACCTGGGTCTATCCTAAGGACACAAAGCTTTCCCCGAGCACTTGCAAATCTTCCATTAAAGCTTGGAAAGCTCTGAAAGTTACATTAAGGATGTTCACAAATCTTTCCCCCCTTTAATAGTATAATTACTTGATTGGTTTGATAATAAATCAAAATCCAAGTGAAGAAAGATTCATGTGCTTCATATAAAATGAATCACAGGGAAAACATTTCACAATTAGCAGTTGCTCTTGCCTTACCTGCCACAGCTTCAGACACATGGGCATGCCCAGCTTGGCACCCGCCTCTGGCTTCAAGGTACAGACTGACGTCTTGGACGGCAGCTCCAAAACCTGAACCTGACATCAGGAAAACAAGAGTATTTGGTCAGGCTCCAGGTCAAAATTCTGCTGTTAAAAACACAAGTCCTTTAAGGTGATTAAGTGAAAACTGTCTGGAGGAAACTGAGGAATGTGTGTTGAAGTTGGAGCTGGGGGGCATCCGCAGCTATCGAAATAAATGCATTGGTTTAGGAAAGACCAGACAAAACTGCTGGAATGAACACATCCTCTTCTCCCACTCTGCTGTTTAATCTCTGTTATAGTCTTCTCTCCGTACAGGAGGTGATACTGTGTGGACACTAGATAATGCTGCAGGCTGATTCAGCGGAAAGCACTTCCCTCCTGTCTCTCCATTTCCTCTTTTTCCATCTCTGCTGCTAGTGTTTTGCCATATTCATTTGTGGACGCTCGCACTGTCTCCTCTGTTCTGTCACGGTAACTCAGAGCTTGTGTGGAAGTATGGCCAACATATGTATCTAAGGTGGATTATTTTATTTACCAGCTGACTGCACTAACCAAATGGGAACCTCGATGGTCTGCTAACGCGGGGGGGGCCGTGGGGACACACAGGTATTTTTAGCACAGTGTGGTCTGACCCTATTGAAAGTAGAGTCAGACAATATTGTGTTAAACACCCGCTCTCTGTCTACATCGCAGCCGCCACTGTTGCTCACACTGACAGTAATGAATTACGGATCTAGTGATTTATTCTTTTTTTTTTTTTAGCATGGGGCAAGTCCTTCCTCTGCCAAGGATGTAGCTCGTTTCCACCTTGGGATGGTGGGAGTCTGCCCTTCCCAGTTTGGCACTGGGAGGTTTTGGGTCTCTTGACTGGCAGGGAAGTGCCTCACTCTGATTCTCAAGCGTGGAACTATGGAGAAATAGAAATTCTTATGTATCAAAAACTTGCTGCCAGGAACATACCTGTTTCTCAAACACATACTTAATCACTAAGGTGATCTTTTATTGTAATTAAACAAACAATGGTCTGCATTATCTCGTAAAATTAAGGGACTTCAAACGTTTGATAAATCCAGCATCAGAACTCCGATTTCAGAACGTGCACAAGCCCAGCAGTGCCGCGGGACAGCCCCTGCCGGGCGAATTTCCCTGCGCATCCGAGATGAGGTATTACACAAATATAGCTCCTCCGGGAGCCATCCGTCAGGGCCACGGCAGCTGCGATGGCTTTCCCGTCCCATACCTTTCGTTCAAAGCTTGCCAGAACATCTTCCTATTTCTAGAGGTTGTCAGTGCGCCTGCCAAAAGCCAGCTGCACTGCAGGGCTGCGAGTCGACACTGTGCTGAACGCAACGCACACACCACCTTCTAAAGCCATCAGCAATGGAGCAGGACACCGCTCTCCAGATTTGAGGAATGGGCACTACAGCAAAGAGCCATCCAGTACGTACAGCAAACCTAGGAACAGACCAAAGCCCATCCTCTGGGAATTCTGGTTCTTTGGAGCTACACTCTTAACAAAAGATGCTTTTCTCTTGGCAACTTTCTTGCTATCAGCCTAACAACCGAGTTACTGCAGGGCATGGGCTCTAAATACAGAGCTGACCTGCTCTCCTCTTGTGTCCCATCCCTGGCTCTCCAAAGGGCATTGCTCCTAGACAAGACTGAGACTGCAACTTCTACGTAATAAGGATAAACCCGCTGTGATAAATGCACCTCGGCAGGTTAAACCAAAATAAAACCAAACCAACAACAAGAACCTCCTTCACTTTACCTTGATTAAAAAAGGACAAACTGATACAGGAAAAAGAGAGAGATGAGAAGTTTTTGCAGAGGGCGGGCAGGCGGGAGCTGCCTCTGCTGGGCTGACAGCTCCAGAGACCTGCTGCTTTACAGGCAACTGAGCCTTAGAAGTAAATGCTATTTCATATATTTTGACAACTGTAACCTAAAACTTGAAGTTCTGTGTTTATATTGGTTTTACTTAATAGGAGAAAGATTTGCCTTTGCCTGAGGTTAATAGTGTTCCTGGGTGGCTAAAACTGGCCACAAGGAAACACACCCTTTTTCTTTTTCACATTAATAAAGCTTTTAACATGTTTCTGGCAAATTGGCAAGAAAAGTGCGTGTAACTCATAATTGGTGATTTAAATGCAATCATGAACAAATAAATGCCTGTTCAGATCTCATTATTTATGGACTGAACCTGCTTTAAGACAAAATTACTCTTTTTTTGGGCACCAGCCAAGCATAAACACTTATTAAGTCTTAATTTTAATCATAAGCTGCAAATGTACTGTGTCTCACACGGTGCTGCCTATTTGGAAGCACTATATATTATGGGAGCTTATGTGAATTTATTGAAACCTGACACAGTTCTAACACAAAGGTTCATACCCGGAGTGGAACTTCCAGCTCGGGAGGCTGCAGACCACGGCCAGTGTGTGGGGCCCACGCAAACACAGGACAATGAAACCGAGATGAGTTTGAGACATTGGGGTAAATGTCTTCTCTTTGGATCAGACCATTATTTAATGCTTCATTACCAGAGAGTGTGTGCGTGTGTGTGTGTGCTCTTTGCCTGACACAAACTCTTCTCCAGCTGACACAAGAAGGCACTTGTCAATTTTGTTTAACTTAAGTATTACTGAGCGCTGCTGTGAAACGGGGAGAGCTCTTTGTTTGATCCCAACAGCCTGTGGGACTGAGTGGTTGTATGCGCTGGTGCAGCACTGGTTGTGTCTCCAGACTTAGTTCTGTAAAAGGCTGAACATTCTGGCCATGAGCCAACAAAGTACTTAAATGTGTGCTTAACTTCTGAATAATAAAAAGCTCACATTTTCTTGCAATGCGGGCACCATTCCCACTTATTACTTTGTATAGAAAATATGCATCTTTCAGTTTCATGATCTGCATCCTCTGGTCCAGAAAAGCATATGACCTTTTGTGTTCATGAACACTTTGCAATTAACGTGTGTTATTTATGCCACTTTTTTTTCATATTTTTGGTATTTTGATGTCAAATATTTGAAATAACTTATTTTTTTGTGATGTCCTCAAATAGTCCTTCAAAGAAAACAATATGAAGAGGAAACATCCAACAAAGCTGTCAGTCAGCGACGCTGCGATAACGGACACTAGACACGGACTTACCCAGTAGGAGCTGAAACGGACCCCACAATTATCTCACACTGAGCAAACCTCTGGCTGCTAATAGTAATTCAGCTATTTCCAGCTGAGGTACCAGGCAAAGAATTAGCCCGGGGTGAAAGACCACGTCCCACCTTACAAATCACCCCGCCCCTCTCCTCTCCCCAAACGACTTTCAGCTCCAGAGGCAGATGAGCACCTCCACCTGATGACAGCCTTCCTGGCCACCGGCTCCCCAGAGGACTCTGGTTCCCCTCTAACACCATTCAGCAGCACCAGAGGAGTTTTCAAAACTCCTGCACGTGAAAGACCAGCAGCAGCTGCAAATACTTATATGTCAGACAAATCTTGGGGTGATATCCTTGTTATTAGAGCATGAGTTACGGAATTCAGTCATCTTTCCGGCAGGTAAAATCGGTGATTAGAACCCCAAAGGTTCCTTGTGCTGCCCTCCTTTGAGCAGAGGATTTGAGAGCAAAGATGTTTCCCCTTCTGAACCATCAAAACCAAACCCCATCTCCCAAGCACCAGGAAAAGAGACACTTCCTACCTCCTGCAGGGCTTTGGCTGCCATGGCCATTAGCCAGCGTCCCTGTGCCACCTTTACCAGGGAGCATTTGCAGAATCCCACGTTCTCTGTGAAGATGGAATCCGTCACCGCAGTCCGTCCCTCTGCTAAATCCCACAGGCAGATCCTCTGGTCACGACCCTGACTGGTGCAGTGAAACAAGTTCTCCATGAGCAGCGGCTCCGAGGAAGCCTGGCTCAAAGTTGGGTCTTTAACGAGCAGTAAAGGAATGAGCTTCGTACAGCTCCTGTGGGGGTGTCTCTCAGGAAATGCACCACCGAGACCCCCACCCACGGCAGAACTGGCCAATAGGTCCAACAGTTACCGGGAGGAGGGAGGACCTGAGGGTCCGTCAGATACAGTCACTCAGCCCCGTTCCCTTGTGAAGAGAGGCTGGATCACACACAGCTACGCTATTTATATCTGCGTGTATATTTATGCAGTCTCATGAGTATTTGAACATTTTCATAATAAAATTCTCACTTTTAACCATTGATTAGATCTAATTTAAAGGAAACAAAAGTATCCAGAGAGTAACATATTTAACACTCTTTCACCCTAGCAATGAAATAGAAATGTCAGGTGTGTTGACAGCTAAAAGACAAAGAGCAAGACCACAAAGACTGCATCAAAGATAAATGAAAAGCTACAGTTATTCAGTGGCCAACTTCCCGCAGCCTCAGGGAGGGCACAGAAGAGTGTTATGGCTGTGCATGTGTGGGGACACGGCAGGAGAGGGACCGACAGTGCCGGGAGTAGCAGGAATCAAATGATGAAACGCTGTGGTCAAACCATCCCCAAGCAGAGAAGCAGTGGCTGCACCAGTGAGGTACCAGTGCAGCTCCCGCAGAGACTCCTCCGCACATCTCGTCCCTCAGCAAAGTCCACGTGCTGGTCCCAGACCATGGAGACCAGACAAGGGGCTCAGCATCAATTGCTGCACGTTTATGTGATCCCACTGGCTCCAGAACAAAGTTCCCTGGTGGAGAAGCTTCTGAGCCACACGCTACAGAAGCACGGGATGTGTCCTCATGTTATCCCTGGGACAAGGAGTCATCAAGAATCCCCATCCATTTCTTGTTTTAATTAGCAGTGTCACCCGGTGGAAGTGCGAAACCTGAACAGAGGTAGATATAAATCTACAGACTGTTGGGACTTCTTCAACATCAATACAGAAACTCCTGTCTGCTCTTCAGCTGAGTGACAAACTGTCACAACATTTACAGCACATAGGAACAATGTGGTACAGCGAGAAAGTGGTGTGATTCAGCTTTAGAACAGAGAAACAAAAAATACAGGTAACTGCTGTCTTAAAACTGCAGGGCTATGGGAATGAACTGTTGTATATAGACAGCAAATATAGAGGAATGGGAAACTCTGTAATTACACAAACAATGCTCATTCAGTATTATTTTATGGGGGAGAGTGTTGATAATTGTACTTAAGCAGATAACAAATATAAATGCTAATGAGTTCCACTGTATATTATAAGAGATGTCTTCTCTAGATAAACATGTCAGAACACCTCCCAGTCATACAGACACTTTGGCATCTACTCGAGATCACCTGTCTAATCCAAAGAACACAAATCTTCCTGACTTTCCCTTGCTAAACGAGAACAGAAGATATTTTGCAACAAAGCGAAGGCGAGCAGCTCAGCCTTCTTGCTCATTTGCAGCCTTCCCTTCTTGTGCTCTGACTCAACTCTTCCTTCCTTACCTTTTTCCCTCTTCTCTCTATTTATAAACTCTTTGTATCAATTTTGATCTTCTCTGAGAATCAGTTGTGAAGCATTTGTCAACTTCAAATCCCAGTGTATTTTAAAAGAGGCACTATGGACCCCCAGTAGTTATGTTGTCATTACATACGTATCATAAAGAAATTAATTGTATCCTTTTTTCTACTTTTTGTTCTACAGGGTTTTTGTTGTATTTTTGTGCTTCCGTATATTTTCAGTGACTCCAGAAATAAGAGATTCCTTTCTTTTTCCTTCTTCAACCCTATACATCACAGAAGTAAGAATAATTTCCCTGGTTTCCGTGTGCCTGCTGACCTGAGGAGGCTGTCTTTGCCACCCATAGTCTCCACGCAGTAGACAGATTTCCTTCCATGGCCATCCAGTGCTGTGTCCACCCTGTGTGTTTTCAGGTTCCAGACATGGATAAACCCATTCTCAGACCTGGCAGCAAGAACAGATGCTGTTAGTGTGACGGCTGCAGACACTCTGACAAGACAGGCTGATACTTCGCCTTTTTTTTTTTTAATCAAACCTGAAGCTGTTTGTACAAAGGTAACACACCCATCACTCACTGGTCATGCATGTGTTTTTTTTCTCCGGATACAATTTATCTAAATAATACACTTTGTTTTAGAAGGAAATGTCCACACGATGCTGGTTTACTTACCCAGAGAAAAGAACGGGGACAGCGGGTTCTTGGCTACCACAGCAGAAACGCAGCGTGTGGACGGCAGCACCGGTACCTCTGAGCACAAACTGCGGGTCCGGGGGAGGCAGAGCCATCCCAGCCGTGACCTGGGGGAGGGAGAAGAAGACATAGATGTCACAGAGGGTAAGGCAGCCTGAAGCGAAGGTACAACTTTAGATATATTCTGATCGGGGCATTTGCTTCTCCTACTCACTTTCCTCTTTGAGTTACCATTATTGGCTGTTATTTCTATTTGTCGTACAGTTCAAAGGATTTCCTCTTAACACGGACTGATCAAGCACCCATCAAATCTATTTTTGCTGCAGCCCTGAAGCGAGGTAGGTGCTGAGCTGCCCCTTTGCATGCACCTCTGGCGCACTTGTAAATACAAAATTCTTCAGCTGTTCTCCCCACTGCAAAAAGGAAGAGCTGCAAAATGCAAGAAACTGGATACCCATAATTTCAGTGGGCAATTTATCATTTCACTGAGCCCCCTGGCAAGTCTCTCCCCTTCCTCCCCATAAAATACTGTTGCTGTGCTTTCCACTCACACCCATTTACAGCCAAGCACTGCAGTGAACATAGCAACGGGAAAGAATTTCAGATGAGGGTAGAGTTGTGGTCGCTTTTACACAAGAATCCCATTACTCCTTTGGTTCCAAGCAGGGTTCCTTGAAGAGAACTGCAGTATTTCACACAGACTTAGCGACTACTGTCTTAAACATTTTATTCCAAGGGGTTTGTATTCCCCAAAGGATGAGTAGCAAAGGCGGATGCTTTCAGCTCTGTGTGATCCAAACGTGTCCGAGTCGGGGCAGAGCAGGACGAGTGTGCAGGGACACGTGTTGCCCTGTCCGACACAGGAAACATGGAGAGGAATTTATCGTGAACTCCCAGGGACACTACAAGAAATATTTTCACCATGAGACCTTTTTACTGCTCTATCTGTGACACTTGTAGCCATGCTTGTACCTCTGCTGCTCCCGTTCAGACCTGGCCTCATACAGAAAAGGACAGTTTTTGCCCCTGCAGATGTCAACTCTCATCACTTTCCCATTCGGGTATATATTACACCGGATTAAACAAAAAGTGCTTTCAGTTCAGCAAGGGAAGATCAGCAGGTGTCTTCCTCCTGCAGGTTCACAGCAGAGGAATTGCAGAGAATCAGGCAGTGCTACAGCTCCACGTTACATGGTAAATTAAAACAGCCCAACTTTTAATTGTCATGTTACCCCAGTACCAGCTTTTGAGCTGTTTAATGGACACACTTGCTACTGCACCTCATCTGCATGTCTGCCTTGGGTATGTATAGATCACTAATCACCATGGTATCTATAGTCCTAATTAAACACAATTATCTTTTAGGACTAGTGACGAAACAGGATCCCTCAGCATAATGTGCAGTTCTCCCTCAATAGCACTGTGTAATTAGTATGAAAATAATGAGCTCAGAGGATAACCTCCATGTTTTAGCACCCTGACTCATCTGTTTTATGATGCTGTCTGATGATCTGGGCTCATGACAGGCTGGAGTGAATTTTCAGATGATTACATGATGGACAGGTTCGCCCCCATGGTGAGATCCAGCTCCCAGGTGTCCGTCTGTGTCATGCTTCCCCTGCTATAAACTTGTTAGACTAAGGGTTTGTCACCAAAGGCCACCTCTTTGGGACACTACAGCTGTACGCTGTTGTCCTCAAAATGACACTCTGCAGGACCAATAAATAAAGGAGTAGCCAGGGTGGCTCGTCACGGAGCGGGATCCCTCGTCACGGTGGGATCCTGGGTTACTGCGCTGCACGAGGAGACAGAGCAGCAGGGAAGGAGCCCAGAGGGCATCTGGCATTACAAGGCAGGGGTTTAATAGCATTTTTGTAATTACTGACACAGAAGTTTTTGCTGACAGACAGGGAGTGTGTGCGCGGCTGTGGGAAGGGTTTTACCTGGCATGGAACAGACGCTACTAAAGCATGTCTTTACAAGGACAGTATTTCAGAAAAATCTTCAGACTGGCTATAGGAAAAAAACCCCAACAACTGAAAGCACACACTCAAGCTGTAAGCAAATGAATGACTGCTGCTCCTGGGAGCTTTGCTTGCTTTCCAGCTTCTTTACTTGCTTTTTTGCTAATCAGGTATGTGAATCTGAAAATTGGGCTTAATATTAAACCTATGTCATCTTTTGTTGTGCTTATGAGATGACTCCTTATCCTTTCCACCATGACTCAGCAGACAAATGACAGTGACATTTTTCTTCCAGCGAGTGCTGAACTACAAAACTGCATCCGTGCTGTCTTCTTCATCCATGAGCTTGGACAAGTCACTGAAGACCAAGATATAATTAAAAGTTCTTAGGTACCTAAATCAACAGAAAGTCCCACGAGGTTGCAAATACGTGGAAATTTGGCGTATCGGTGCCTTCAACACTCCAGGAAAGCATCTGGCTCTACTTGACTTACCGGGATAATGAAGTACTCTGTGGTCACTGATACCAGCAGGTAATGGTCATACCACACTTAGCTAAGCAGACAGCTACAAACGTGCTAAATACGATGAATGCGCGATGGTTAAAGCCCCTGGGTAAATTTTTCAGAAGTACCTAAGTGATTTAGAAGCCTAAGACTCGTTTCCAAATGAATTTTCAATCCTAAATCTCTAGGACTTTTTAAAGTTTCACCCCAGGTGCCTGAAAATGAGTTCTCTAATTAGCACAACATTTATTTTCTTGTTAACTCCATCTAGCCTCAGGGAGACCAATCTGCTCTTGTTAACTGGGGATATCTGCAGCAAATTTAATTAAATGAATTTGCTTAGTATTTAGGCTGGTCTGAGAGCAAAATCTGGCTGAAGGGCTTGAACAAGCAAAGTGGGACCTACAGAAGAAAATTCATTTAAAAGCGTCTTAAGCGTAGACCATACGCTTGTTGCTGAGATAGCCTCATGCTATGACCCCTGCCTCCTCTGAAAGGACATTACAAGATACAAATTATTTTGCTTATGGCAATATTTGTTTGCAAGAGGGTATCACCAGTAAGAGATACATCATCATCATCACCATCATGCTCTTGGTTTTTAAAGGACGTTCCACTTTTTATTTTGTCCAGCCTTCCCTGTGCTGTAACAGCCCCCTCCTTCAGGTGCTGAGCTCCCCTCCCATACAGCCAACTAAAAGCCTTTTCCATGAGGTGCACAGCAAACCCTTGGGCTCCTCCAGAGATTATATTTGCTACACAAGTGAGGAGTGGAGACCCAGCTGTTCAAATTAGTGTTTCAATAAGCAAACAGCTATGTGCACCCCACACTAGGTACTGAAAAGGGTTTTGTGTAAAAAATGCTTCTACAAAATGCCTGAACAATTGAATTTCTTTCAAAGTTACCTTACTCTTCAAACCATTTGAATGTCTATGTACTGGTATTCCAATATCATCATGTCAGCATTTGATATAAAAAATTAAGCTTTTATTTAATGAGAGTCATTTAAAATATGTAAATGTCAAAAGGATTACCTTAGAAAAATCTCTCAGAGAATTAAAAACATTAGCAGATTCCCACAGGAAAAATTCCAGCAGAATTCAGCAACTCTCCTGTTCCCACTCCTGTCACTTGTATTTCTATCACACATTGAAGCAAAAACAAATTGCTATTAAAATATCATCCAAACACCCTCCTCCCCCTACAAACTCCACGGTTCAGTTTGAAATACCAATGGCTCGAGCAAAGACAAGAAAAAGTCCTCTTTGTTTTTCTCTTTAGTCTTATTTAGAGTAGTAAAAACTCAGTGGTAAATGAGTGTTTTCAGGTATAGGAGAAATAAATCTCTCTCGGCACGTCTGGCAAACTGATTTGGGACTGAAACCAGCAGGTGTGCAGACATAATTACTACTGCAGCATACTCAACACATCCAGGTGTGCTCACAAACAGATATATGAAATCCCTGTTATTTTTTGAAAATTCCTAGTCTACCAGGTGCCACCCTCCCAAAGGAAAAATCAGAGCAAAGAACGACTTGAGAAAGATGTGAATAAATTGTTCTTCCCCCTTTCTGGGCTGTTTCGTTTTCATTCATACAAAAAGCCCTTTCTGAGCCTGCGCTGGCTGCGTCACACTGTGCAGCGAAGCTCCAGTGTTTTCCAAGGGGGTCACCGGCGGTAACTGCGGAGGAAGTCGGTGGAAATGACTCCCTCCAATTAATAGTGCAACGCAAATTATTTTGTTTATTCCATTACATTTACAATCTCCAGTGTTAGAATATAGCAGGCAGCCCTTGCAGCATGAGCTTTCCAAACACAACATCCCACGTATCTGGCCTCTATCCCCCTGCAGACGACGGGGTTTCATAGTGGTGAAACCACAGAGTGTCCCCTGCCTGAAAACACCCGTGTAACACGGCTGCCTGTGAACCCCCGGCCCTTCCTCGTGCCAGGGCACGAGTTACCGGGGAAGCAAGGGCGGATTGGGAGGGTCCCAACAGCCCCCCGTTCCCCTCACCAAATCACACCAGAACACAGTGGGACTCGGAAACATCTCAGACATCCCTGGGGGACGCAAAACGCTGCCTGGTGCTGTGGCAGTTCTAGGAAGCAGAGGAGGAGAGGTTAGGGCTACGAGAGCCCCATTTCCACATGCAATTAAAAGAGACGCCAGACAAACCTGCACAAGTTGAATGAGTTAAAGTTCACCTCATCTGACTGCAAAAGTGAATTTTTATAGGTTATCGACTACAAAAGGTCTGAAAGCAGGTATACGGTGTGGTAGACCAATAATTCTTCAGACGTGTCGTGACAAATGTTTAAGCCCAGCTTTACATTTTGCACATACAGATCAAAAAGAGAGGGAACCCAGTGAATCAGGGAAGTCAGCAATAGAAGGGGACATTGTGAGACAGCCATCTGAAGAAATCTCTTTGCACCTGAGATGAAAAGTAACTGATCGTACAAAGAAATACCTTTTTGTGCCCTGTAACCAGCTAGCACATACAAACACGTGGGGAAGAACGGAACAGGCACTTGGGTTAAAAGCCAGAAGGACAAGGCAGGCAGCCTGACCCCACTCACACTCGATACGGCTCTTGGGTGCAAAGGCAGGAACGAGCAGAGGCTGGTCCAGCCCCGAGCGGCTCCGCCGGAGGGACACGGGGGCCACGGGAAGAGCTGCAAAGGCCAGAGCCCGAGTACAGAACAGTCACTCACCAGGCAACTAATACCACAGCTTTCCCTTTAAGGCTCCCTTTGCTGTCTTCTGTGCTAAACTGAGGTATAAACTGTATTATACTTCTAGGATTTCTTTAAAGCTAATTTAAAAATAATTTATTTCAAGTGGAAATTAGAAATAAGTAGAAATTTTTAAGTCAAGAATCTGATTTCTAGCACAAATTAGAATTAGTAGAAATTTCTGATTTAACCAGTAAAATGTACTAATAAAGCACTCTTAATTTTCAGGAGTAAGGATAGCCAAATGCTTTCTCTTAAACTGGTTACTTTTCATGTTACCACCTACCTATGACTACCAAAGTAGAGATTAAGCACAGTGGTGTTTATTTGTTCTTCATATGTGACTTCAAAACCTAAAAAAAAAAAAAAAAAAAAAAAAAAAGAAAAAAGAAAAAAATCACAATGATAGACTGGGAGTATTCATGAGTGTGCTGGTGCGTGCACCGGGAAAGACAGTATCTAGACACTGCAGATGTGTTTCTAGAGAGAATCCTCTTGCTTCCAAAACCTGATCGTTAGAGACACCTTGATGGCAAAGAGAAGGCAGTGATTTCTATGACAGAGCTGCACAATCCTTTATTCCCTGATACTATAAACCTGTTGCCCCACAGCCAACATCACACCCGACAAAAGCCCTTCTGTTTATGGGTTGGGGACACCAAATGCCACCAGAGATTTCATTAGAAATAGTCACCTCATCATTTCCAATGCCCAACGACGACTGCTCAGGAAACCACTTCCCCAGTCACATTTTGAGAAGTGCCGAGAACCCCCATTTCCCACAGGGTTGAAGGGACATCAGGAGCTCATCCTCTCCCAGGAGCTCCCCAAAATTACCTTTCTCCTGACATTTAGGTAACGAATGATGGAGGTTTCCACATTATAATTGTACTAGTCAATGGACAGAGAGCAAACAAAGTTACTTATCAGCAACTGCTAAGAGGCCACGAAATCTGATGGGAGCAGAAAAGAAAATGACTAATAACCACCATGCAACGCAACACATTCTTAATGATCTCCACTCAGACAATGGCTCCTCACCTTTTTTGTCTCTGAACATCCCCTAACTGAATGAAGCTAAACCACAATGTATTATGATTTTAAGTAATGAAGTTTGCAAGAAAAATATATATTAATGTCAGTATGTAACCTCCAGGAATAGCCGAACCCAGGCTTGTGTCTTGAGAGTCACTCGCAAATACTTCCATCTGCAATTTTTACAAAAAGTCACTGTACAATAACTATTTTCTATAGGAAAACATAGATTCAGCATGGGAACAAAACTAAGAACGATTGTAATTATTTGAAAGACACTGAGTTAGCATATGGATCTCATTGCCACTTACACATCTTGGTCACTGAAACAAAAAGCTATTAATCAATATGTAAAAGCCATAAATTAACATAAACATTAATCATTCTAATACTCCCACTGTGTCGGACTGATAATTTTTTTTCAGTTTTTCATTCTGACATATTCGCCTTCAGCTATCAGCTGGCTGACCTTTGCTAACACAGTTAAACATTTTGGGCACTGCAAATCTTACTGAAGTAAACATTTTGGAGACAGCCAAATATCATGGATATGTTTATGTCAAAAATATGGGGTCTGAAAACAAGAGAGCCCCTGCCTCACATGTATTGCACTAGCTTTTAGTAAGGGAGCCTAAAATACAGCATGAAATACAGCTGAAACGATGAAATCCTGGTGTTTCATAAGCAGGTCCATTTTGCAGATGAGGGAAAAGGCACCCATCTGTTTCACTTTTTGAAACCATTCATTGCTTGGTAAAGTGTGATGATATAACTACAGCCAGCCCTCCTTAGAGAAACAACAGCCATGAAAGACCACAGTAGCTCAGCACTGCAACACCCTCCACAAAATCAATGCAAAAAAAAAAAAAAGAAAAAAATAAGACAAACATCTATTCACTTTGAAAACTTGAAGAATATGAAAATGCACAATGCAAGTGAAAAGAAGTATTTACACAACTGTCTCTCTATACCATACCATCAGAACTAACAGGAATTTCAGTTTGTACACTTGATAAATCACTGTAATCTAGCAGAAAATTGATAAGCCAAGGCCCATCAAAAGCTTGTGTGGAGTAGCCCCTGGTTCAGCCGCGCACAGCGAGCCGTCAGCCACGGGCTCGGCCTCCTTAATTAGGGGTGCTGCTTTGTGCAGCATCAGCCACAAAGCTTCTGGTTCCAAGAGCTAATAATGTCCTCAGATAGCATGGGCTTAATTAAACATCTTCCAGACGTCTCAGCAGACATTTCCTGCAATAATCTTGTTTAGTAACAAACTATTAAAAAGAATTGACAGAGCAGAAATATATCAAGTTGTTACAGCAACTGAAGTTATTTGGGCCAGAATTATATGTCTGCAATTAAGGATTCTGTAACTCTGAGCAATTAAAATATCACTTTATTTGAAAACTAATTAATTCTAAACACATATTTTTCCCATGACAAACTTTTATGATTATTTAATTTATTCCATTCTAATTACACTTTAATTAATCTACTCTTGTATAATATTATACTGTTATTCTGGCATTTGACCAATGAAGACAATAAATTGATTGCAGTTCCCTTGCGCAAGAGCAGGAACTGTCAGGCCAGTTTCAACACCACGTTTATTTATTTGTCTGTTCTATTACTTTTCTTTTCCTCCCACAGGGCATAGGAACATGAAACACGGTACAAATTGGATGACATTTTGTCTTCTATACTTTTTTCTTCAAAGTGTGAAATAGCATTTAAGAGGTTTTGGTATTAAGGAAATGTATATGTAACATGATATTATATAATAAAAATATAACCTATAGGAAATTAACTTATGCTTCTAAAATACATGACACAATAACTTATCAATTGATTCCTGATGTGCAGGACCACATCCAGAGATGCTAGAAATGGAGTTGTTTCCACCGACATTGAGCTCTGCTCAGGATCTGACCTGATACTGTCAACAATAAGGGAGAAAGAGACCAAAACCCATTTTCATACTTATCTTAAAATGACATTCATTTCAGTATCTCAGTAAGTTTTACAAGACACTGTATTTTAATTTTGCATTAAGTTACCCTAGATACAACTAAAACAAAAGTATATAAATTCTTTTCTTGCTCTATAAGTATTATATTTGGATTAAGCTCCGATAAGAGAAAAATATACAATTATTTTATGACACACAGAATAAGATGTGTTGTATTTTATTTTGCTTTGGCCATACTTGAAGTAGAAATGACTGTGGTTTACAGCCAGAAGCCCTCAAGTTTCTCTGACTATGAACATCCCTGAAATTCACAGCTCTCGCACATTTGGTGGGAGGAGGGACCGAGCAGCGACTCTCCTGAAGACACAACGAGGCAATCTCCTTTTCATGTACTTTTAAAACTCCTGCTCATGTTCCTGGCTCTCTGCTTTCTTCTGCTTATGAAATAACCCCCTATTGCATACGCTTCACCAAGGGCGAGACGCCTTGCAGAGGTAGGCAATTAAATTAAAACGCACTGCAAGTTAAGCTCTGACAGTGCTTTCCACAATATTTCCTTTTACTTTAATCACACAGTTTACATTTCATCAAGTAAAAAGACAAGTACAAAATACGTTCACAAAATACATACTCGTTAAAAGAGGAAAAAAAGATTCTGCACTAAAGTGAACAGGCTGAGCACCTTCCCAGCATTGCCACAGCGGGAGATATATTTATATCAGAGCATTGTACCCTTTTCCTACCCCCCACGTTTATATTCTCAACACTTGTTTCATAACAGTTAAAAATATACTTTGAAGTTGCAAACAGCAAATGGGTTAAATTGACGTAAACACAGAAGGAATATTAAATAAACAAAGGTAAGTCCTATTTGTATCCAGCTCATGTTTCAAATTCCAAATTTTGGATCTGAGCTACACGTTTCCGAACTGGTACAAAAGTACTTATAAACATCAATAATTACACAAAGGTAGCACCACTGAACTAACACTGATTTTAAAGAGAACTGGTAGATGATACTGGTGAGACTGCTCAAACGAGAAAGGGTTTGCAGGATTCATTCATTACAGCAGTATGTCATAAAGCATTTCTTCCTCAGAAGGTCTCTGCTTCTGTGTAAACTACAGGATGTCCCCAAGACCAGCACTATCTTGGGTCATTCTTTGTAGGTGGAGAAACCAAGGCAGGGACAGTAAGTGACCTCCCAGGGTGACAGAGCCACTGGAACTGGGGTTAGGACTCCAGTCACCAACTCCCTTCCCACAGCCAGTGGGATCTACACACCACACAGTGTTTTAAGAAACAACACAGCATGGGCAGTACTTTAATCTGCATCAGTTCATTAGGCTAAAGCTTTAAATCCTTATTCAGGTGAACTCTCCAGACCAGAAGCAGCTGCGTTTCAGTAAAGACTGAACCTTTTGGTACATACATTTTACTTTCTCCAAAAACTCTTTCAGTATTTAAAAAAAGGGAAGACTTAGCGTTATGTATATTACTTTTAAATATGAGTCAAAATTACAGATTACAAAATATTTTTATGCTATGAAATATCACCCTAAATTCAGGCTTAATTACTAGCAATATGTGTTATTTGTCTATTAGGATTCCCAACTAATAGAGCATAAGTATTTGGATAAGCCAAGTTACTGGGGAGCAAATTAGTCCAGGAAATCTAATAAGGATCACTGTAATTCCAGTGCAAACAGGAATGACATTTACAAGGAAAGTATTACCTGAATATCAAATAAAAAAAAAAATGTTTATTTTAACAGTTTAGGCTAAGCTTACACTTTAGATACAAACCCACAATTGTGCCTTCGTGCCAGTTTGACCCCATAAGTTTATATCCATTTTGCAGAAGCACGTAGGACGCATTAATTAGATATGCTCGTATCCAAGGCTCTGAGATAAGAGTAATCATGTTAAATTGTTAAAAGGTGAGGGATATTAATAAAAAGCTGTTCCCACATTTACCAGCGGTTGAATACGGATGATGCTTAATTCCCAGTTTCTAGTACTGACAGTTTCCCATCAGGTACTTTCTCTTTGTTCTAAGGAGCAGCACTAACTACCATTTAGCAAATGGAAAGAAATAAAACCAAAGTTACAGACTGAGTTACATTGTTTACACATGTAACTTCAAGCTTCACTCCTCTCATCCACAATAAACTACTCCTGGCCAAAAATGTAGTGAAAAATGCAAAACTGTTTCACCACCTGAATTTGAAACTTTGGACAATTCTGCAGTACCTGAACTTGAACTCCCAGGCTTTGCCTGTGCTGAACAGCCCCCTATTGTACCGCGCTTTTGTGCTGGCAGGAACTGAAGTGTCAATCTTTCATCAGATAATCAGATTATGTCATGTTCTGACCAAATTCATTAGGAAAACTTTTACCAACCCTATTATCTCAAACCTGAAAATCTAGATCAAAGTATAACCGATTTTACAGCACAATAAAACAGTTATAAATATTTAAACACTAATTAAAAGGCCTCTTTTGTTAAAAGTAAATAAATAATTGAAAGCTACCTCTCCTTATAAATGCTCTTCAATGCAACCATATTTATCTCATGCTTCTCAGAAAAACAGGACCTATATATGGTGGAGGGTGGGAAGAAATGTGCTTAAAAGCAGTCATTTGAGAAGCTGGAGGGTTGTAGACTTTTAAATCATTTGCCCAAAGTAAGTCCCACTGAGCGCAGTGACAAAGCATTAACCCCCGAATGCCTTTGCTGCTCCATTCATATTGGACAATCCTGTCTACGTACTTCCTGCAGATGTGCTGGATGGACACTGCATCCAAAAGGAGAGAAGAAATCCTTTTTAGGGAAATCCTACATCAACAAGTATTTTCTCAGTAAATGCAATTATTTTGCAATTTGTTTTCTTCCTAAAATATACATGATCTTGTCTCCTAAAAAGGTAAAAACTGTAAATTAAGTTGGGCACACATAATTTCTGCTTTTGGAGCAGATATGACATCTGCATAAAACAAACACTACTAAGAGTACTAAATATTTCCCCTTGTCTCCATTTCAGGGGGACAGCAAGCATGGCATAAGAGGGAATCAAAGAATTCATATTAATATAATTAAAAGCAAGGAACTTAGTTTAGACTAATCCATGAGCAGGAGCAGTGACAACAAATAACGAAAGGACAGTCATCAATATTGATTTCACCTATTTTTCAGTACTACAATCAGATTCTCCATCTGTAACTCAAACTTTAGAAGTATGATAATTTACGGAAAGGAGATTAATTTAGCCATTTTGAGTCAAAGACGTATTTCATAGCTTCATCCCAAATCCTGTATATTGTTAGGATCCCTTTCCCCTTTGAAGACTTAGTGAATGATTGAAGCTTCTACTTTCTGAGAAACAGATAACACAAGACTAGTAATCTGACTCTAAGCCACTGGATAAAGGCAGTTTGTTTCCTCTTAGCCCATCTGTCAACACCTCTTCAGTAATTAGTCCTAATTATTACAAAGGGCTAGCCTCCCATTCGCATTATTAAATCAGAAATAGTATCATAGCCAGGTATCTTTCAACGCCTACCAGACTGGCGACCTTCGATTTCATTGAATCTTCTATCAGTATCCGCCTTTGGAAGAGCCTCGGCAGTAATTTTAGCATCAGCTTCAAAGATGCAGATCCCCGAGTGGAATTCCAGGGATGCATTCATACACCCCCCCATCGTGTGGCAGGAGAGCAAGCAACACAATTGACCTTTGCATTGTTCTCTAAACTCCCGTGATACAAACCACACATCTCTATTTTACACAATAGGACTGGGGTTTGCCTGCGTGCCCAGGAGTGCTCCTTTGAACTAAATGCTGAGAGGAAAAATAGTGAAACTCTCTATAAAGACGAGGGTCAAATCTTTGTCAAGAAAACAATACATCTGAAACTTTTTTTCAGATCAAGATAAATTTGTGAGAAGGAAATAGTAACTAAAAATATACATAAATGTATTTAAGTGTGAAGAACATTTAAAAGGTTTCTTTTGTTTATTTTTGCCCTACAGCTGAAGTACTTCCCCAGAAAACCGGAAAACAAAAAGGACGATGACATTGAAACTCTCACGAAGCAAAGCTCAATTAGCTGCGGCTTTAGTCAGGCAGTTTTAAACTCTTCATTTGTGTTAACATTTATTTAACCAAAACAAGAGAAAAAAAAAGATACTCTTAAGAGCCAAACATTCAATTTCTTTTGATTAAAAGCCAAACGTTTCCCAGTAGCACATCCGGGACCACTAGTGAGGATCTGTGGAAATCTCCCTGGATTTCTCACCAACACCAGAGCACGACCAGTTTCCTCAGACACACTCAATCAGCCTTTGCTGCACCAGTTGTGGCTTCTCTAAGAGTTTCTACTGAAAACTTGTGCCTAGAGCAGAGGATCTACACAAATATTCAAAAGTCTCCATGAGATCATGTCCCCTAATTAAAACAGAGAATGTTTTTGTTGATATGCTTAATGTTTCAAAGATTGAAGCATACAAAAGACGGTTTTTCTTTACAAGAAACCATTTCAAAGAACTTTTATGTGTCCTATATGAAAGTGATTTAGTGACTTTTTTCCTCTTTGTAGGTCTCCTCTAAATGCTACACATGTCAATAACAAACAATACCTAAATAAATTTTAAAAATATATAAATAGTGAAAGAGCTAGCTACTATGTAAGAAGCAGTAGCCTAATGATTTGGGGTTTGACTGAGCGATGAGGAGTTGGGCAGGCTGTGAACAGGGTGTGTGGGGAGGAGGAGGGGAGGGCTGTCACTGCAGCTCTGCTCTCACTGACGCCCAGTGCCTGGAACAGGGACCATGTCCCAAGTGCCGGGCCCCTGACCTGTGGACATGGTCGGCCCAAAGCCCCTCTCCTGTCTCATTCTCTCGGCTTGGCCTACTTGGAACTAGCACAAAGGCATCTCAGTAGCACACAGTCCTGGAGCATGAAGCAACTGCTCCGATCCAGCTTCCTGCATACCTGCCCCGCATACCTTCTGCCAGAGTCCGCGTGGCACCACACGGCTTCCCTGCACCTGGGGAGCTTTTCACTTCAGAGATAACTAAAACTCGCTGCCAAGAAAAATAAACACACAAACTTAAAATTCATTTTGCAAGCTGTACATTTTCCAAAGACATGCTATGTTAGTAACATGCATGGTAACAGGCAGGCATATGACTATCAACGGATCAGACTATAAAATTAATATTTCAAGTATCAACAGTGCAGTATTGACACACTTGCTACCAATTTTTTCTTGATCATCCTATGAGAATTCAGTGAACTAACAACAAGAACCTTCCAAAGGAAAACATCGCATGGTTCTGGTGCTGCAGGATCAGCCAACTGGTCCATGTAGCCTATATCCCATTTCCAGCAGTGGCCTGCTAACAGAGATGGTATTTAGGCAAAAGGCAGAAGCCTGACCACTTTCACAGTGCATCCCCCCAACTTCTCCTCATACAATTGCTGCATGAGTGATGTTACAGGGCACGTGACTTCACTGTCCGTTTGCAGTCCTGCTGTCTATGAAATTGTTTAATTCCTTTTGAACCTGCTGATACCATCGCCTTCACTACCTTCTCTGGCAAAAAATTCACCATCTGAAATTTCAGAAAATGAAGGAGCGTTTTATTTCATTTGTTTTAAACCTGATCTCCTACTGGCTTCACTGCGTGCCCTCTAGTTCTTGCATTGCAGGATTTGGAAGGCAACAGTTTCACACTCAGCGTTTCCCCCACTTCCATGATTTTGTAAATCTCAGTCATAAATACCTGTCTTTCTCTAAACCAACGAGTACCAGCCTGTTCAATCTCTCTTCATACGACAGTTGTTCCATTTCCCCTGATCATTTCAGTTGCCAGTTCCTGCACCACCTCTAACTCCGCTAAATCCATCTGGAAAAGCAAGGAACTGAGCATTGCACTTCAGGTATGAGCCCAATGAGGTTTTCCTTAGTAGCAAAATGACATCCTTGACAAGATGAATCTTCACCGACCTCAAAAAATCACGTCACTTTCAAGAGAGAAGTTGCTTCTTTCTGCAAGAGATACAATCCCAGCTAATGCACCTGGCACAGGAAGTGATCTTTGCTCTCAGTAGCCCAGGACCCTGCTGCAGGGCAAGCCAGCAGGGAAAAGGCCAAGTGGAAGTGTACTGCCCAAGGATCTACATCCGGAAGAAACAGCATAATATTTTAATAGGACTTCCTGAAACACCTAGACTTCCTGGAATTACTAGTTAAAATCCCTGAGGAACTGATAATGTTCTCTGTCCACCTTAGCCTAACAGACTGCTTCCCTACACTGCTGTGTGTCTTTGGGGGAAGAATTTTAAAGGTCTTATCCGCTCAACATCAGTGCTTGAGAGCTTTGACTCATTTTTATAGCAATAAGCCCTGTAGCTTCTCCTCCTGGGCCGAAATCCCTCTAACAGATCATGCCAGCAGCTGTTTCACCCCATTCCCAGCTATGGGCATTTCAGTGGCATATTTTACAGTAAAACCAGATCCTTCCCTATTTTAAGGTTACTTTGTATTACACGGAAATGTTGGAGTTGCAACAGGTTGCCTTTTTCCCTTGATTTTCTTTTCATGTCATTAACTTTCATGGAAGTAAAAGTGTCTGGGTCAAAAAGAGGCAACAATTATAAAAGCATATGTGCACAATGTAATCTCAAAAGAAAGAAGAAATCAGACCCCAGGAGGAGGAAGGAAAGGAAATGTATGTTTGTTCCAGCTGCGTGAGGCACCCAAGCACTAAGGGGACAGCACTGCAATCTTCCCAAGGCTGCGCACAGCATCACCGCACCATAACCCCAGTCCTACCTTGGCCTCCCTTCTCCCACCACACTCCCAGGTCTGCCAGCAAGAACCTACCAGGACACAGGAGTCACATCTCCCTGGGGTCACCCAGAAATGCCTGTATCAGAATGGCAATGAGATGGAGGGACCCATGGCCTTTATCTGGCCATTTTGCCCAAGGGCCAAGAGGAAGATGAGGCCATGTGTTCCCAGTGCAGTCTTTGCAGAAGAAAATGAGATCTAGCAAACTACCTCTGCAAAGCAGAATATTCAGATACTACACATGTATGTTTTATATAAATGTACTTGTGCAGTTTCCTCAGTCCCCACTAAGGTCCAAAATACTTACAGATATCAATAATTACACAAAGCTAGCACCAATGAACTAACACTGATTTTGAAGAGACTGCTCACATAGTGAAGATGTTCAAACACATCTGCAACAGCCATGGAACATTAACTTAGCAACTGGCTTTAGATCTCAAACACAAAAGTCTCCATAATAATGTGTTTTGTATAAAACCAGATCACAGTTTAACCTGCAAGCTCTTTGGTATGCTCCGTTTTCAAGTCTGCAAGTACTAGTTTCAGGGAAGCAATCTGTGCCAAAGTATATTATACCTACTATGGCAGTAAATTCTTCACAGATGAGGTTTTATACATAAATTACCTTCATTTGCAGTCTCTGGATGCTCTTCTAAATTTTATGGGATAATATGAATTATGAGCACCCATGTATTTCTTGTAGGTATAATGTGAGACAGATTTTTTTTCAACTATATGCAAAATATTCTGCAAGTGAGTTGTACCCTACACCTCTCTCCCCCAACCTGGGCTGAACAAATGCGATAACGCAGAGCAGTCAGTTGCTTACGAGAAGAGTACAGCCTGCTATAGGGACATGTATGTACAAATTAGGTATAACTAGGATTAAGTACGTATCACATGGTTAAACAAAAGCATTAAAAATATCTGAAAGGTTTTTTTTCTAAACCTTTTAAATTTAGACTTCTTAATCTGTTACTTCTTGGTTTAGTTATTGGTACATTTATGGTTTGGCAAAATAATTCATTTTAAATAAATTGTACATTTAAAGTGCACAATTTATATTTAATTGAAGCCACCATTGTAATCTTTACAAAATTTGGCTGTATTTCAGTGGCTGGGCTTTAGGTATTTTGCTAGTTCTGCTGGATTTTTAAAACCCTAGAGATCTGGGAATGGAATGAGTCTGTTCACTGTTATTATTAGTCTCCAGTAAATACTGTTGGTGACCTACTGGAACCCAAATCCTAACCATTCTTCCTGTATCTGTTGAACACTGGGTGCTTTGGACTCAGTTCATACACAATACTTGCCTCAGAAGCAAAGTTCCAGGCTTCCACAGGAGCTCTAATTTCAGGAATCACTAGGAACGTGACCTGGCAAACAGTACCCGGACCCCAGTTCTGCAAATTGCTGTGCCCCCACTCTCTGAATCAGCTCAGCAGCTTCAAAGGCTTCACAAGAACAAGTCCAGGACCAACCATTTTTCTGCAAGGACATACTCTTGGTCCTCTGTATTAAATGGTAACAAACAGCCTTGAAAATGCACCTACTCCCAGCCACTGAAACCGAGAGGTGAAACACAGCAGGAATGGTGCGGATGGTATGGGAATGCCTGCCCTGCTCCCATGAGAGCGCGGGAAGGATCAGGCACGAAGGCTCATCAACAAGATCAGACAAAAGAGAAAACACTGAATCATATTAAAGCAATTACCACAAAATAAGACTTCTGTAAAATATTTGCAATCAGCTAGTTCAAGCCTTCAGGCTCAGTCTTGTATGGGGCTGCATGTAGTGGCACCACCCCAGGAGGTGCTCCAGGAAGAACGGGTGACTCAGAGTCACAGTTCCTCCCTGGCTCCCTTCCTCTCACAAGGGAGAACAAATCCTTTCACCCCATCCCAAATGCACCATACTCCCACGTTACCCCTCACTAGCTTGAGAGCACAAAAAGCCAGGCCTTACTCCCCCTCTGCTGCCTTGCTATAGGACAGGGAGGGAAGGATCAGGCATGAAGACCCCACTGTCTCTCCACCCCGTTGTCTCCCCTTTCCCACCTCCCCACACCCAAGGCTGGTCTAAAGTGGCCAGATGGGACACATTTACTTCCCCCTCCTGCCCCGCGGTGCTGCTGGGGACAGGAACAATCTAGCACGGAGATAGCATCAGCATGAAAAAGAAGAGAATCCTTGTTAGGAAGAACATATGTCGTCACTAGATAATGATAACCACATTTAATGGGCACAAGCATGAAGGCATGAATTTCAGAGATTTTTTCCCTTATTTTAAAAAATAGGGGGTTATTATAAAAATGCCCAATTAGATTGTCAGGCAGTATACAATATCTATGGTTTTAAATCACTATAATTAAATGCTAAGTGATGATTTCAATTATTTAGCAGTGGAACAATAAAATAAGCAAGTGCCTTTAAAATGTTATTTTCACAGAGTAATCACAGAATACAAAAGGAGCTAAAAAATGACCTGTCAGGACCTTAGATGTCCCACGGTGAGACATCAGATTTAAGGTGCACAGATTCTCAGATCCAGTGTCGCAATTAAGCTCTGCATCTCTCAGATCCAATTTTTTTTTTGCCACAAGATTACAGTAGAGCTAGTAAATGGGAAAAGAGAAAAGTGAATTGCTGCCCTTGAATTCCTGCCCTGACTGGGTTAGAGTTATCCTGTCACCTTAAAACTAGTCACTTGGGAAAAATAAAGGCTTATATAGAGACTAAAAATATTAAAAATGTGAAGCAGTGAGGCAGTTCAGTCCACAGTGGCCATGTCTGCACTTGCCTCTCCACTGAAGGACCAGGGCTGTGTTCATTATTTTCACTACTGTTGGAAAACTTTGGAGGACTATACAAAAAAAATCATTTTAATTGGAAAATGAGTTCCAAAATATAACCTTTATTGAGAAATATCATTCAAACCATAGGAAATAAAGGATATTCCCAATAGGCTATCTCTCATAGAGGGGGGAAAAAAGACTGCAATATTAAATATTACTAATTCTATTTTGGGGCTAAATAACGGTCCTGGACAAGTGGCGATAGAAAGATCCAGCAAAGAGGGCTGAAGCCATGGTAAACGAGATGCAGCACTGTCCTTAAGCAGGATGTGCTGCATGCTGTCCTGAACAGGGACACCTCTGTCAGCCGACCCAGGGGAAGGGGCCGTGCCACCTTCCTTCCTTCTTGGTGTAACGGGTGCTGCTTAAAGGAAAGAGCTCCAGCACAGCTCCAAACCTGCCAGGCTGCTGTGCTGTCACTGTGCCAGACTCACCCCTACAGGGAAATAATGGCTGGATGTGGAGCTCGTAGACTGCCTTCACCTCAGCTGTGACCCCTCCAGAAGTTGGGATGGATGACACTCAAAACTTCTTCACGTTTGGCATTACATTAAGGTATTTTTTTTTGTGTCAAAAAATAGAATGCAACCCACTTCCATTCATGTTTCTGACAAACTTTTTTCTTTCTAGGTAGATTTTCAGCCAAACAAAAACTGAGCTGGAAACGTCCAGTTCAAACTAAATGTCCTGTAAACTAAACATTCTTTGCATCCTTACATGCTTCTCCTTTACCAAGAACGAAACCCAACTTATTGAATAACACATTTCAAAGTAGGAATAATAACCACTCCCAACCCCACAGCTCCATTTTTATTTTAAATAAAAAACACTGAAGGTCTTCCACTAGCTTCAGTGGTTGGGAGGGAGTGGGAAGAATGACGTGTTAAGCTGCAATGGAGGAAGTACATACGCCAACTGGAAAAACGGACTATAAAAAGCCTTTCTTACACAAACACAGGAGGAAGTAACCAACACCCTCAATTGTTGAAGTGAAAGGTACGGGGCCTAAACTCACAACTAGACAAAAAAAATTAAAATTTAAAAAATCCTGAATGTTTCACATGTTCCCAATTACTCTCCAATTTGAGAGCCTTGTTCAATAAGGTTAAACTCTTACCACCAGCAGACATGGCAAACCCCAGGCAGAGCGCAGAGATGCTGTGTAACAGCACCAGCCCAGAGACCCTTCTGCGGCTAAGGCTGTGTGTCACCCATTTATGCGGCACAGCACCATGACCACCGGGATACTGGGCTCTTAAACAAGTTTTCTCTATTCTGCAGAAGGCAGGAGAAGGAGTTTTGTGACAGTCCGTTCTCCCTCCTGATTTCAGATTGAGAATCCACTGCTTCACAAAGGTTGGCACAGACATGGCTCTTTGCAGCCTCAGTCCTAGATGGCTCCTATTCTCCTACCTGTGCTCACTTTTTATCATTTTGTCTCACTGATTTGGGCAGGTTTGTGTTTGTTTGGTGCTTTTTTTTTTCCACATTAATTGTGTCCATGGGTCTTCTTCACAGCTCACCCTGTGTACCCTTAAAATCCTTGATATATCTTGTTTGCAGCTCTGCCTCTCCAACTTCCTAACTAGGATGTTTTTCCACCAAAAAATCTCATCACTTCCCCACAGCAAAATTGCCACTGCGTTCTGCCAACTGATTCCTGACAATTTACTTCTATGCATAGAGCATCATGCAATTCTACAATGTGAATGAAAAAATAAATTAATCCTCAAATGCTTACACAATTCTCCTGTTTCTAGTTCTCAAGGAGTTACTTTTTTGATATTAAAACTCAAATTCTGAAGATAGAAACTTGCATTTTAAGGAGAGGCAAGTAGAAATTTCTCATCAACTGAACAAGATGAACTATGCTTCTGGGTATGTATTACAATACCTTCTTTGCATCACACCTACTTTACTAAATATATAAAACACTGAACAAGTGATAGTTTTGTCAGCCACCAGCTAATCAAATGAAAAATTATTAGGCTTAGAAAAACAATAAAAGCAGAAGCCAGCTGTGCATTTGTTGGATGAAAATCCCAGTGTCTCCCATGTTAGCTCATGTGCATTTCAATTTCTGGGAAGAAAATAATGGGACTTTCTCCACCCTTTCTCATGTGAGCCATAAACCAGATTTATTACCTAGGATATATTCTGCGTTTTCTCCTGAGGAAAAAAGAAAGTGGTGGAACAAGTTCATTTTTTTCCCTTCTACAACTAGGATTTTCTTTATAATAAACACAGAGCTTAATTTTGGTATCATATGGCCCTTCTATTTAATGCTCTGGTCACACTTTTTACCTTTCTAAATCTTGAATTGTAGCATTTTCATTTCAGTGGGGAATCTACAGCTGCTCCAGCTGTCTGAGTGTGAAAAGTCTGTCCTAAGATTCCTATCTGGTATGTTTTAAAGCAGAATCCTTCCCTCCCCTAAATCAAAGAAATTTAGCTTCTACTGAAAAATTATGGAATAACTAAAAGGAAAAAAAAAAAAAAAAAGGGCAAAACATTAGTCTATGTTTCTTTCCAAATAGTTCTTGTTCAGCTTTACCTTACGCCCAACAGTCACCCAGCAGCTCTGGGAAACTTAGGCTGCAAACTCAGAGGTTTAGGACAGGGTTGCATCTCATCTGGAAAGGTTTTCCTGCACAAATCACTATTTTTTGACTGTAGTGGTCACCTTCTGACCTTTAAAAATAAATCATGAAACAGAAAACTTGCTGACTAAATGATTTTTTGCTCCTAAGACCTCTAATTTGCTTACAGTATGATGTTACAATTCTAAAGACCTGTGCTGGTAAATCCATTAATAGAAAAGGTGGTTTCCCCTACAACTTTCACTTTCGAGACGTAGAAGAGACTGATTCATAATTTAAATTCTTCTGAATTGTGACATAGCCTGGATTCTCCAGTTCAGTGGTCTGGAAACTTTCAAGGCTAATATATTCCTTTTTAAATGACACCCAGTAATACCTCTTTTTTAAAGTAAATCTGTTGACTCTAACATTTGTAGCCTAAATGTGGTGTACAATCCACTTTTGATAGCTACCACCCATTGTTTAAGGAGTCACACTTCTCCACACGACAAAGCTGACATCTCTCAAAGTTCCAGTTCTTTCAAAAAATCCTACGACACACGAGCATTTATACCAAGTCGTAAATGCCATTGAAACAGTTTTTGAAATGACGAGCTACGCCATCATTAGCTGCGTATAATTAAAATGTACCATAGGAAGTGCGTTCCTTACAGTTATGAAATTATTTTCATTGCTTATGAATAGCAAAAAATCCACTTTTTATCGTACAATTGTGCCAGCACGCAGCTCAAAGAGAACCTGGTTTGCTTGGGCAAAAATTGTGCAGGTTTTTTTTTGTAGATTTATTTCTTTCTCATTGCTTTGTAATCACTTTTACTGCCCAACAGAGACCAATAATTTGGGAAAAAAAAAAACCAGTAGCTGAAGTAGCTTTCAAGCTATTACTAATTTGAAATCCTTCATTTGTACTACCAAGTATATTCTAGTGCAGTCAAACTGCTTTCTTACAAAGAAAGCATAAATCTATCCACACAGATTTTTTTTGGATCAAGACACTATCACTGCTACTAAACTTAGCTTTTTGCTTTATAAAGACGTACACACAAACATGTAACATTGTGCTGAGGTTTCAAGTTTGTACAAAAGTAATGTATCAGCATTACAACTCAGAAAAGGTGTCCAAAAAGGAAAGTTCAACCTTTTTTTTTTTCAATCATTACTAAGCTTGTCTTCACAATCCCAGAAATCTCCGACATTCATCTATAATCCAACGTAGCTACGACAAAACAATTTATTACAGAAAAGTAGTCATAGTAGCTATTTCCCCCAGTGAAGACAGTGCTTCAAAGAATATCATTTTGGAAAAACAGAATCTTCAGCATTGTCTCCCATATAAGCTAATTAGTGACAACTGACTGGTTTACAGTTCATACTGCTCCAATGAAATAGTAAGTTGTTATGGCTGAGCTTGCAGAGAAATAGCACTCAAATTAAAAATAAATGATATGCAAACACAAAATATAATATAGCCCGATGTACTATGGGATAGAGAGCCAAAAACTTTGTCTCTTTCGAATGTAAGAACATATACGGGTCAATAGGTAATCATTTATTTGCAAAAAAACCCTCACAGTATTCTAAAATACAGAGTCAGAAAAGGCGTAATATACTTAGTCAACAGATCTGTTCCCTAATATGTTACAATTCTAATGCTTAAAAATAAGTCTTTACACCAATTAACCAAAACCAGACTATTTATCTGATTGTAGAAACTGGCGTCTATTCCAGTGCGTGCACCAACAAAATTTCCATCTGCAGAATCTTTATAACTGATAATGACACATCCAAGCCAGAACAAACAGATTTCCCGATCATAGGATATTTTTGCAGCAAGAAAAAACTAGTTTACCTGTAAATCAATAAAAATATTAACAGGAGTCATTAAAACCCAAGACATTACTCCAGTAGTTTCTTTATAAGGTAGTAATGTAATTAAAAATAAATCAAATGTCCTCTCTACTCCATGTAACTTATGCAGACAGGACAAATTATTAACGAAACGCTTCCCAGTTACGCAGCCCTCTCTGAAACCTCACAGAAATGCTACTAAAACTGGGAGTTGGTGGAAAGAGCTTTGGAAGAATAACAGGTCACAAAGAGACTGTGCTAAAAAGTGTAGAGATGTGCTCTTCAAACCAGTTCCAGTGAAAGAGTAAAAGTTACACACAGATTTCCATCCCTCCTGCCCTCTGTTTTTTCACAGCACACACCATGCCCGGTTTTTACCTCGTCCATTTCAAAATGAAGCTATGGTACCTGGATATGAGATTATTTTCTATTGTAAAGTGGTATCTAAAGGAGTTGTACAAGGCATGTTTTTCATTGCTTCCAGTACTATTGAAAAGATAAACATACAACAAAAGAACCCAAGTGGCAGATACCGGTATGCAGATGTCACCCAAACACCGCGAGATGACATTCGGGACGCCAGCTAGGTCTGTGAAATGGACACAGCGAGCAAAGCACCCACGCTGAGAACACCCGTACCCCAGCCCCCGCCGGCGGCCCGTGCGGCGCCTCCCCGCGGGATCACGGTGCCGGTAGAGGGAGCAAAAGCAAGGAAACCCGACAACTTGGGACCCCCGGCGCTGCCGCTCCGTGAATGAGGCACAGCTCACCCGGGGTACGCGCCGGGCCAGGACGAACCGGCGGAGCTGGTCTTTTTCTTTCCCCTTCAGTGAAACAATCCCTGAAAAATCCACTAAGGCAAAATTCTCTCCATTTTCTGATAGCAATCAAAGTGAAAACCTAGAAACTCTAGTCAACCTTGAAATGAGGCTACTTTTGTAGGTTTCTGTAGGCTACACCTGAATAGAAGTTTGCCTTATGAAATTACGGTGTATTAATTATACAGTCACAGAATCACTCCAGACTAAAGGGCCGTCAGGAGGCCTGCAGCCTGATCTCCGGCTCTAAGCAGGGTCAGCTGAGACCCGACCAGGTTGATCAGAGCTCAGTTTTTTCCATATATGTATTATTAACAAGACTATGTTTTTCTTTTGTAAATGCTTTCAGCTGAAGGGTATCAAAGCACTGTAAGTTCCCCTGAGGACTGCCATTGCAATTTTGCAGACGCAGCGGGGGAGGCAGAGAGCAAGCACCGACCCACTGGCAGCTGTGCCTTCCACGGACAGGCCTGGGTTCCAAGTTCAGCAGACACAGGTCCCTGCCTCACCTCCACCTGCCCAAGCAGTGTTTACGTAAGCTTGTTCACTATTGCTTTTAAATACCTTAAACCCCACTCATTTCTGTTGGTCCTGAAAGCAAAGCGCTGGGATTACTATGGAAGGGTTGTAAAATTCAATACATGAGAACTGTAAGCTCCATTACAAGTAGGTTTGGTATTTACAGCTCACTGATACTAAATATTTGATGGGGTGTATTCTGAACTCAAAGCTGTTGTGGTTTGGGCCGGGATGCAGTTGACTAGCTGTTGCTGTAGCTACATGTTGGGTTTGGGATGGGAATACTGGTGACCGTGCACTGGTTTCGCTTGTTGCCATCCAGCCAAGGCCTTTTCTGCTCCTCGCAGCCCCTGACAGTGAGCAGGCCGGAGGGCACGAGGCGCTGGGAGGGGACAAGGCCAGGCCAGCTGACCCCGACTGACCAAAGGGCTATTGCGTACCGTGTGGGGCCACGCTCAGTGTATGAAGCCGGGGAAGAAGGAGGAAAGGGGGGATGTTTGGAGCGATGGTGTTTTTCTTCCCAAGTCACCGGTAGGTGTGACGGGCGCTGCTGTCCTGGGGGTGGCTGAACCCCTGCCTGCCCGTGGGGAGCAGGGAATTAATTCCTTGGCGCGCGGCTTTTCCTTTACCTATCAAACTGCCTTTTTACTCTTCCGATCCTCTCCCCGTCCCACCGGGGGCCGAGCGGGCGGCGCGGGCGCGGTTGCCGGCCGGGGTTACACCACGGCGAAAGGCCAAGGCGTCGGCGC